>CATQFL010000194.1:39455-122944 GCA_956483635.1 Panzeria rudis
TGTGTCGTTCTAAGAATCTTGTGTTATTTTTGGGTTAAATACTGGCAATCCCTGATAGCTAGGTAATAAAATATATCTTCCATGTGTTTACAATATGTAGCTATATGCAGTAAAGAGCATGCCTAAAATCAGGTACGCATATGTACTATTTAGTTTCAAGGTTCTCATTTTTAGTATTTAAATCCAATTTTTTATAATAAAAATTCAGTATTTTAGAACTACTCAAAGCGTAAGCTACATAGTTTATTATTTAAACAATCATCCTATTACAATGAATCCACCATCCTGTACACCGCAAGATGAAGCCACAACAACTATCGAAAACCCAATGAGTCATATACCCAAGCATGATGTTAATGTTTTTGGTGTGTCTACTGGTTTGAGTGATCGTAATTTACCAACCCATCTGGATATCTTGAGATATTATTTTTACTTGAGCGAACGTGCTAAAACAGACCAAAAAAAGTTTTCCTACAAATCATTCACTATTGAAGTACAAAATAAGTTGATTGTAATTTGGGAAAAACTTGGTATGGATATAATTGTGTATATATTAAATTGGGGATCTCGGCTCATCACGCCAAAGGGTCGCGTTTTATTTGACACAATTTCAAAAATGCATTTGAATGTTATATAAAGTGGGAAGCCAACTTACTGGCCAACAGATCGCCGAAAAATACCTGATGTTATTGATTTTGGAGTGGTAAAGGGTGTGCCCAGCGAAATGATCCAAGTTGAAGCATCTTTAGATTTGTCTTCATATCACTCACCAACTATTGTCACTATATATTCACAAACAACTTCTTCACCCACTTGTGATTTAACGATGAAAACCACACGTATAAATTAGTTGATATACAAAAAATATTTGAGTGCTCATTGCCCAGAAAATATTCCATTAAAAACGCCTACTTACATAGATGACTTTATTAGAATGTTTGAGGCAAACCTTAAGCAAGCTGCTCTAAATGCTATTACTACTAATCTTCAGGTGAGATATAATAACATTTTTTCAGCAGATGTAGAACGGCTTTTATCCGAAAAAAGATGAGTTCGTAGAGAATGGCAACGCTACAGATTCCCTCAGCTAAAATCTAGGCTGAAGGAATGTACTAAACAGCTGAAAACTCTACTAGAATATCAAAAAACCGCTTCTCTTCAAAACTTTCTGAATGGGCTCGACGCATATATATATATATATATATATATATATATATATATATATATATATATATATATATATATATATATATATATATATATATATATATATATATATATATATATATATATATATATATATATATATATATATATATATATATATATATATATATATATATATATATATATATATATATATATATATATATATATATATATATATATATATATATATATATATATATATATATATATATATATATATATATAGATTAAAGAATTATTTAATTATTATATTTAAATTTTATTAGGAAAATATTTACAATTATTGAAATATCTAAAATTAAAATAAAAACTTAAACAACCTATATAGTAAATTTCAGATGATATAATAAGCTCTAAAATATATGAAACTGCAAAAAATCTGAAAAAAGTTTGCTATTAGCGGATTTAATTTCTCTAAACCGAGCGTTTTCAAATCGACTCGATTTACAGAACAGGCAGGTATATTTTTATGCTTAAGGTTGTTTGCTTAAGTACTTAATTTAATTTTCGATGTTTTGATAACCAGCGGTTATCTTCTTCCTGATTTATTATTATTTAATTATTATATTTTTATTTTATTAGGAAAATATTTACAATTACAATATGTGAATTAATATTACATAAATTATAAATGAAATGATAATGTTTTGAGAGCATTTTCTTTTTAAATTTTGGTAGCATATTTTTAAGTTTTTAGTGCATATTTAAATACATTTTTCCGGTAATACACAAATAATATATAAAAAGATATATTCTACCTGTTCACAGGATACGATCCAATTCCAATGCGTTCCAATGTTAAAAAATATTTATTTTCGTTTAAAATTAAAATATCGTTTACTAAAATGCTTATTTATGCCTCAATTCATAAAAAAAATTTCTGTCTTATAACAGATAAAACAAATTTTCAAAAAATTCGCAAATCCAAGTATAAACGGATCAATCGGTTTTGAAGAGAAATCGATACAAAACCAATTCTGTGAACAGGCTGAATATTATTTATGAAATTGGACAAACATTTTGTATTTCGTCCAATATTATAGTCCTCGTTATCGTTATTAGCCTTGGGTTTGTTCGTATATGGGCTGTGGTATGGAACAGGCCGTTGATTTTTTCACATCTAAAGGAAAAAGTAGACATATATTAGTATTAATTAATCAAAAACCTATTTTTTATGAACTCACTTAATTGTACCTCCTCTGGTTGTCGATCCACGACTTTACTTGTTGAGGAGTTCTATTTCTTAGAGCGGCCGAGCTCTGTATAGCACGTACGCACTGATTTAGAGACGGAAGTTTTGCCATGGTTTTTACGTCCCCAAAAACTGAAAATATGGCCTTTTTCCCTCTGGTGCCACCTTGTGCGTTTTGTTTTTCCAAATGGTGACGCTAAGTAGATGAGAGTAGAAAATATAAATTTATTATTTATGTTATTTATAGTGGAGCTTATCAGTTAAACTAAATATGTGCATTTATATTAAAACTAAAAATAATATATTGTTTATTAGATAATTAGTGAGCTGATAATAGTAGTGAGTTGTGTTTCAGTAGTGAGTTGTGTTTCAGTAGCAGCTTGTGTTTCAATCGACAGTTATTTTATACTTACTGCTTCTACGTTTTCTGCCGGATGAGGAATTAGATTCTATGCTTCCGTGCATTGAAACCGCATTTAATTGAGAATTTTCTTCCAAATACTCTACATTTTCATAATCTTCAACATTATCTTCAACATTATTTTCAACATTATCTTCAATATTATCTTCCTCGTCGTTCCCTAAAGCCACCAATAAAAGTTTGGATACGCATGTTACTTCTACAACAGGGATAGACATTGCGTATTTTGTGCTGTATTCTCACTAATTATCTAATATTACTAATTATCTAATAAACAATATATTATTTTTAGTTTTAATATAAATGCACATATTTAGTTTAACTGATAAGCTCCACTATAAATAACATAAATAATAAATTTATATTTTCTACTCTCATCTACTTAGCGTCACCATTTGGAAAAACAAAACGCACCAGGTGGCACCAGAGGGAAAATGAAGCAATTTTGAAAGGTGTTTTTTAATAATATTTCTTTATTACAAACAATTTTATAACAAATATTATAAAAATATTTCTTTATTACTAAAGAGTTGTATCACAAAAATTATAAAAATTTGATGAAAAGTACGTTAAAAGGGACTTTCAAAAGTGCTTCGTTTTCAAAATCGATTTCCATCACATACGTGAATAAATTTTATGTATTAAAAAATCAATTAAATAAAAGAAAATTTAACTGCTGTGTATCAATTAATAATGAGAACTAGGGAACTAACTAATTTTTTCAATTCTGGGGCCGAATCGTCGCTTTCGATATCGAGCTGATTTAATCGAGTTTTCTTAGTTTGAGATTATGACATTCGATATCGAACAATGTGTTTATATTGTTCGATAGCGAATCTCAAACCAAGAAAACTCGATCGAATCAGCTCGTTATCGAAAGCGACGATTCGGCTCCTGATTTTAATTGAAGAAACTGCGCAACAATTGCCTAAAAATAAGTTTAGACCATTTTTTCAATTGAAATCAGAATTGAAAAAAGTGATTTTCAGAACATGCACAACATATTGACCTATTGATTTTTATTGCACAATCAAAAAATTGTATAATGTGTTGCCAATATTGTTCAGTGCTATGTTTATTTTTTTAGGCAAATTATTGCATGGTATACGTCAAAAAGACTAACGTAGGCTGCATTCCTAAATAGTTTAACAATGTTGACAAAGTAATGCATTCCTACTCATTTTGCAGCTGAAACGCAATTAGTCGAAAATGCGTCACTGCGTCAGAAAATATGTTTTTGATGCCACTGTTCCTAAGCGTATCGTTTCTATTGTCGATGCGTATAAAAGAGCAAATTGTGTATCCATAAAAAAGTGTATACAAGCCGCAAACTAACTTTACAATGAATAAATACGGTATTGATACTGTATTCACACGTTGTAAATATACGTGTAGGAAAACAGCCAGAATCTTTGTCTGGTTTTTGCGATTCATAAATATATATATATATATATATATATATATATATATATATATATATATATATATATATATATATATATATATATATATATATATATATATATATATATATATATATATATATATATATATATATATATATATATATATATATATATATATATATATATATATATATATATATATATATATATATATATATATATATATATATATATATATATATATATATATATATATATATATATAAATATTTAAATATTTCTTTATTACTAAAGAGTTGTATCACAAAAATTATAAAAATTTGATGAAAAGTACGTTAAAAGGGACTTTCAAAAGTGCTTCGTTTTCAAAATCGATTTCCATCACATACGTGAATAAATTTTATGTATTAAAAAATCAATTAAATAAAAGAAAATTTAACTGCTGTGTATCAATTAATAATGAGAACTAGGGAACTAACTAATTTTTTCAATTCTGGGGCCGAATCGTCGCTTTCGATATCGAGCTGATTTAATCGAGTTTTCTTAGTTTGAGATTATGACATTCGATATCGAACAATGTGTTTATATTGTTCGATAGCGAATCTCAAACCAAGAAAACTCGATCGAATCAGCTCGTTATCGAAAGCGACGATTCGGCTCCTGATTTTAATTGAAGAAACTGCGCAACAATTGCCTAAAAATAAGTTTAGACCACTTTTTCAATTGAAATCAGAATTGAAAAAAGTGATTTTCAGAACATGCACAACATATTGACCTATTGATTTTTATTGCACAATCAAAAAATTGTATAATGTGTTGCCAATATTGTTCAGTGCTATGTTTATTTTTTTAGGCAAATTATTGCATGGTATACGTCAAAAAGACTAACGTAGGCTGCATTCCTAAATAGTTTAACAATGTTGACAAAGTAATGCATTCCTACTCATTTTGCAGCTGAAACGCAATTAGTCGAAAATGCGTCACTGCGTCAGAAAATATGTTTTTGATGCCACTGTTCCTAAGCGTATCGTTTCTATTGTCGATGCGTATAAAAGAGCAAATTGTGTATCCATAAAAAAGTGTATACAAGCCGCAAACTAACTTTACAATGAATAAATACGGTATTGATACTGTATTCACACGTTGTAAATATACGTGTAGGAAAACAGCCAGAATCTTTGTCTGGTTTTTGCGATTCATAAATATATATATATATATATATATATATATATATATATATATATATATATATATATATATATATATATATATATATATATATATATATATATATATATATATATATATATATATATATATATATATATATATATATATATATATATATATATATATATATATATATATATATATATATATATATATATATATATATATATATATATATATATATATATATATATATATATATATATATATATATATATATATATATATATATATATATATATATATATATATATATATATATATATATATATATATATATATATATATATATATATATATATATATATATATATATATATATATATATATATATATTTATATATATATATATATATATATATATATTATATATATATATATATATATATATATATATATATATATATATATATATATAGTCGTCGAGCCCATTCAGAAAGTTTTGAAGAGAAGCGGTTTTTTGATATTCTAGTAGAGTTTTCAGCTGTTTAGTACATTCCTTCAGCCTAGATTTTAGCTGAGGGAATCTGTAGCGTTGCCATTCTCTACGAACTCTTCTTTTTTCGGATAAAAGCCGTTCTACATCTGCTGAAAAAATGTTATTATATCTCACCTGAAGATTTGTAGTAGTAGCATTTAGAGCAGCTTGCTTAAGGTTTGCCTCAAACATTCTAATAAAGTCATCTATGTAAGTAGGCGTTTTTAATGGAATATTTTCTGGGCAACGAGCACTCAAATATTTTTTGTACATCAACTAATTTATACGTGTGGTTTTCATCGTTAAATCACAAGTGGGTGAAGAAGTTGTTTGTGAATATATAGTGACAATAGTTGGTGAGTGATATGAAGACAAATCTAAAGATGCTTCAACTTGGATCATTTCGCTGGGCACACCCTTTGCCACTCCAAAATCAATAACATCAAGTATTTTTCGGAGATCTGTTGGCCAGTAAGTTGGCTTCCCACTTTATATAACATTCAAATGCATTTTTGAAATTGTGTCAAACAAAACGCGACCCTTTGGCGTGATGAGCCGGGATCCCCAATTTAATATATACACAATTATATCCATACCAAGTTTTTCCCAAATTACAATCAACTTATTTTGTACTTCAATAGTGAATGATTTGTAGGAAAACTTTTTTGGTCTGTTTTAGCACGTTCGCTCAAGTAAATATAATATCTCAAGATATCCAGATGGGTTGGTAAATTACGATCACTCAAACCAGTAGACACACCAAAAACATTAACATCATGCTTGGGTATATGACTCATTGGGTTTTCGATAGTTGTTGTGGCTTCATCTTGCGGTGTACAGGATGGTGGATTCATTGTAATAGGATGATTGTTTAAATAATAAACTATGTAGCTTACGCTTTGAGTAGTTCTAAAATACTGAATTTTTATTATAAAAAATTGGATTTATATACTAAAAATGAGAACCTTGAAACTAAATAGTACCTATGCGTACCTGATTTTAGGCATGCTCTTTACTGCATATAGCTACATATTGTAAACACATGGAAGATATATTTTATTACCTAGCTATCAGGGATTGCCAGTATTTAACCCAAAAATAACACAAGATTCTTAGAACGACACAATTAAAAAGTAATTACCATTTTCTATTCTGTTGGTAACTACACTTCTTAAAATATTTGTTTACTTGTATCTCGTTATCAGGTAAACAAAGGTTGTACATATAACTTTTTAACTTAATAAAAAAACATAGCCATTTCGCAGATTTTTTCTTGTAAAGTGCCAAAATTGGTCAGTTTTTTCAATGTTTGTATCGAGAAACCCCAGGGGTGGTTCGAGGGGGTGTGCCACTGGCATAGGTGCGTCGGCACTCCAAAGTTAGTGGGGGTCGGTCATATATTTTGACTCGATTGAGGCACTCTAAATGGGACAAAGTGATATTTTTCAAAATTTGACCCTTCGGGTCAAAAGTCGGGACATCAAAATACATTGCAGAGGTATCGTTCCCTCGGCAAAGTTTCTTATTTTCATCCCTAGAATATGATTTTCCTTGTAATTTGAGCGATTTTTTGCCTCCATATAATCGATATATATATATATATATATATATATATATATATATATATATATATATATATATATATATATATATATATATATATATATATATATATATATATATATATATATATATATATATATATATATATATATATATATATATATATATATATATATATATATATATATATATATATATATATATATATATATATATATATATATATATATATATATATTATAATATATATATATATATATATATATATATATATATATATATATATATATATATATATATATATATATATATATATATATATATATATATATATATATATATATATATATATATATATATATATATATATATATATATATATATATATATATATATATATATATATATATATATATATATATATATATATATATATATATATATATATATATATATATATATATATATATATATATATAATATATATATATATATATATATATATATATATATATATATATATATATATATATATATATATATATATATATATATATATATATATATATATATATATATATATATATATATATATATATATATATATATATATATATATATATTATATATATATATATATATATATATATATATATATATATATATATATATATAATTATATATATATATATATATATATATATATATATATATATATATATATATATATATATATATATATATATATATATATATATATATATATATATATATATATATATATATATATTTATATATTTATTTATGAATCGCAAAAACCAGACAAAGATTCTGGCTGTTTTCCTACACGTATATTTACAACGTGTGAATACAGTATCAATACCGTATTTATTCATTGTAAAGTTAGTTTGTGGCTTGCTTTGTATACACTTTTTTATGGATACACAATTTGCTCTTCTATACGCATCGACAATAGAAACGATACGCTTAGGAACAGTGGCATCAAAAACATATTTTCTGACGCAGTGACGCATTTTCGACTAATTGCGTTTCAGCTGCAAAATGAGTAGGAATGCATTACTTTGTCAACATTGTTAAACTATTTAGGAATGCAGCCTACGTTAGTCTTTTTGACGTATACCATGCAATAATTTTCCTAAAAAAATAAACATAGCACTGAACAATATTGGCAACACATTATACAATTTTTTGATTGTGCAATAAAAATCAATAGGTCAATATGTTGTGCATGTTCTGAAAATCACTTTTTTCAATTCTGATTTCAATTGAAAAAATGGTCTAAACTTATTTTTAGGCAATTGTTGCGCAGTTTCTTCAATTAAAATCAGGAGCCGAATCGTCGCTTTCGATAACGAGCTGATTCGATCGAGTTTTCTTGGTTTGAGATTCGCTATCGAACAATATAAACACATTGTTCGATATCGAATGTCATAATCTCAAACTAAGAAAACTCGATTAAATCAGCTCGATATCGAAAGCGACGATTCGGCCCCAGAATTGAAAAAATTAGTTAGTTCCCTAGTTCTCATTATTAATTGATACACATCAGTTAAATTTTCTTTTATTTAATTGATTTTTTAATACATAAAATTTATTCACGTATGTGATGGAAATCGATTTTGAAAACGAAGCACTTTTGAAAGTCCCTTTTAACGTACTTTTCATCAAATTTTTATAATTTTTGTGATACAACTCTTTAGTAATAAAGAAATATTTTTATAATATTTGTTATAAAATTGTTTGTAATAAAGAAATATTATTAAAAAACACCTTTCAAAATTGCTTCATTTTCGGAATCGATTTCCATCACATACCTGATTATTCTTTAATACATAAAAATTATTCTGGTATGTAATGGAAATTATCGATTTGATGAAATCGTCGATTTCATCAAATTAATAATAGCCAAATATATAAATCGCACAATAAAATGAAATCGAATTTAAGATCGAAACCAGATTAATTGTCTTTATCGACCTTGTTCTGTAAACCGAATCCGAGTAAGTTTCTCGTTTTCCAAAAATAAATAACCTGCCTGTTCTGCAAATGGAGTCGATTTAAAAACGCTCGATTTAGAAAACTTAAATCCGCTAATAGCGAAATTTTTTCAGACTTTTTTCTGAAAAAAGTTTGCTATTAGTGGATGTAATTTCTCTACACCGAGCGTTTTCAAATCGACTCGATTTACAGAATAGGCAGGTATATTTTTAAGCTTAAGGCTGTTTAAGTTTTTATTTTAGATATTGCGATAACCAGCGGTTATCTTCTTCAGGAAATTATAATTTGCTGAAGAAAACAGCTGGTTATCGAAATATCTAAAATTAAAATAAAAACTTAAACAAACAAGTTGCCGGTTTAAAAATGAAATGATTTTCAGAAGATGGCTAATAGATTAAAGAATTATTTAATTATTATATATAAATTTTATTAGGAAAATATTTACAATTATTGAAATATCTAAAATTAAAATAAAAACTTAAACAACCTATATAGTAAATTTCAGATGATATAATAAGCTCTAAAATATATGAAACTGCAAAAAATCTGAAAAAAAGTTTGCTATAAGCGGATTTAATTTCTCTAAACCGAGCGTTTTCAAATCGACTCGATTTACAAAACAGGCAGGTATATTTTTATGCTTAAGGTTGTTTGCTTAAGTTCTTAATTTAATTTTCGATATTTCGATAACCAACGGTTATCTTCTTCTTGATTTATTATTATTTAATTATTATATTTTTATTTTATTAGGAAAATATTTACAATTACAATATGTGAATTAATATTACATAAATTATAAATGAAATGATAATGTTTTGAGAGCATTTTCTTTTTAAATTTTGGTAGCATATTTTTAAGTTTTTAGTGCATATTTAAATACATTTTTCCGGTAATACATAAATAATATATAAAAAGATATATTCTGCCTGTTCACAGGATACGATCCAATTCCAATGCGTTCCAATGTTCAAAAAGTATTTATTTTCGTTTAAAATTAAAATATCGTTTACTAAAATGCTTATTTATGCCTCAATTCATAAAAAAAATTTCTGTCTTATAACAGATAAGACAAATTTTCAAAAAATTCGCAAATCCAAGTATAAACGGATCAATCGGTTTTGAAGAGAAATCGATACAAAACCAATTCTGTGAACAGGCTGAATATTATTTATGAAATTGGACAAACATTTTGTATTTCGTCCAATATTATAGTCCTCGTTATCGTTATTAGCCTTGGGTTTGTTCGTATATGGGCTGTGGTATGGAACAGGCCGTTGATTTTTTCACATCTAAAGGAAAAAGTAGACATATATTAGTATTAATTAATCAAAAACCTATTTTTTATGAACTCACTTAATTGTACCTCCTCTGGTTGTCGATCCACGACTTTACTTGTTGAGGAGTTCTATTTCTTAGAGCGGGCGAGCTCTGTATAGCACGTACGCACTGATTTAGAGACGGAAGTTTTGCCATGGTTTTTACGTCCCCAAAAACTGAAAATATGGCCTTTTTCCCTCTGGTGCCACCTTGTGCGTTTTGTTTTTCCAAATGGTGACGCTAAGTAGATGAGAGTAGAAAATATAAATTTATTATTTATGTTATTTATAGTGGAGCTTATCAGTTAAACTAAATATGTGCATTTATATTAAAACTAAAAATAATATATTGTTTATTAGATAATTAGTGAGCTGATAATAGTAGTGAGTTGTGTTTCAGTAGTGAGTTGTGTTTCAGTAGCAGCTTGTGTTTCAATCGACAGTTATTTTATACTTACTGCTTCTACGTTTTCTGCCGGATGAGGAATTAGATTCTATGCTTCCGTGCATTGAAACCGCATTTAATTGAGAATTTTCTTCCAAATACTCTACATTTTCATAATCTTCAACATTATCTTCAACATTATTTTCAACATTATCTTCAATATTATCTTCCTCGTCGTTCCCTAAAGCCGCCAATAAAAGTTTGGATACGCATGTTACTTCTACAACAGGGATAGACATTCTGTATATATTCTTATGAATATCTTTATGATGTCCCATAAAGTTGTCGACAGAAGAATCCTCGACATTAAGCAAAGAAATAAATGTAGCTATGTGCTTCCCAAGGTTTGTACCTCTAAGACTTTCAGGCAGTTGAGCACCACATTCTTCAGCAAATTTGTTTAACAATGAACAAGCTCTGTAGTACATCTTTGTTAAATTTCTGCTAGATGGTTTGCTAAAAATATATTTATTTTTCGCGGTTATCCCAGCCTCTGATCGGTACTTTAATATATTTTCAATGGCCCTAACACACAATGGCCACAACGGCACGCTTACTGTTCTTCCGAGCTTACCACGTAAATTTATTATTACGAATTTAGCTAGATTTATGGATTCTTTAGAAACATTTTGAAGAATGTCTTTATCGATAGTGTCTGTTATTACTTCTGTGCTGTAAAAATAGGGGAAAAATTCCACAACTAATGTTTCGTGTGGAATTGGAACCTGGTGACACAAAATTAAAAAAAAATGAAACACACGCTATCTACAATTTGAGATATTTATTGCATAGAAAAATCACCGTAGAGGAACCGCATAAGCGAGCAGGGCCCATTCAATGCCTGAACTGCCAAGAATATGGCCACACTAAAGCCTATTGCAAGTTGCACACCGTTTGTGTTGTGTGTGGTGAACTACACGACACTGCCAATTGTGACAAGCCAAGAAATGACACGAAAACTAAAAAATGTAGCAACTGCAGTGGAAACCACACCGCTAACTATCGGGGCTGCCCTATCTACACTGATTTTAAGCGACCTATGACCAACAGAAGAAACTCAGCTCATGTTCCCTCTATTAATCAACTTAATACAAATTATCCTCAATTAAACCAACCCTCTAACAGCCAGATTTCATACGTAAATGTTTTAAAACTAAACCAGATTGCAGCACAAAAGCAAACTAAAATCCAATTCTCACACGCTAACGTTTTGAAAACAAATCCGAATACAGCACAAAATACGCATTCTGCAAATGAAAATACTGGCTCTAATTTCAGTCGCATTGAAGCTTCCATAGAGACCTTAATTCAAACGATAAATAATTTTACAACCAACATGACCTGCATGATGCAGGAAATGTTGAGAATGCAGTCTGTATTGCTACAGGCTGTATTTAATAAACCATGAACCTAAAAATTTGTTTCTGGAACGCAAACGGCATCCGCCAACACAAAAACGAACTAGAATATTTCATGATGGATAAACAAATTGATGTAATGCTTATCTCTGAGACTCATCTGACGTCTCGAAGCTCCTTAAAGTCCACGGATATACTTTATACGACACCCGAGGTAGAGCTTGTGGTGGCTCTGCAATACTAATTAAATCGCGACTAAAACATTACCCATTAAGTGATCTCTCAGAAGAGTATATTCAAGCAACAAATATCTGTGTTGAAAACTTTCATCAAAAGCTGGTGATTTCATCGATTTATTCCCCTCCCAGATTTTCAATTACAGAAAGTCAATATAGTACGTTTTACAAATCATTAGGTCCACGTTTTTTGGCAGCTGGCGACTACAACGCAAAACATACGTTCTGGGGATCTCGTCTCATCACACCGAAGGGTCGAGTTTTGTTTGACACAATTTCTAAAATGGGATTGAATGTAATTTCAAGTGGACAGCCAACATACTGGCCAACTGATAGACGAAAAATACCTGATGTTATTGATTTTGGAATAGTAAAAGGTGTGCCCAGCGAACTGATCCAAGTTGAAGCATCGTTGGACTTATCTTCAGACCACTCACCTACTATTGTCACTATATACTCACATAAAACTTCATCGCCCACTTGTGATTTAATGACGGCTGCCACACGTATTGATTGGTTGAAATACAAAAAATATTTGAGTGCTCACTGCACAGAAAATATGCCATTGAAGACGCCTGCTGATATAGATGACACTATTAGAATATTTGAGGCAAACCTTAAGCAAGCTGCTCTAAATGCTACTACTACGAATCTTCAGGTAAGATACAATAAAATCTATTCTGTAGATGTAGAACGGCTTTTATCTGAAAAAAGAGGAGTTAGAAGAGAATGGCAACGTTACAGAACCCCTCTGTTAAAACTTAGGCTGAAGGAATGTACCAAACAGCTTAAAACCCTATTAGAACATCAAAAAACCGCTTCTCTGTAAAAATATCTGCATGAGCTCGACGCAACACCACAAACAGATTATTCGCTATGGCGAGCAGCCAGAGGCCTCAAAAGACCGGTCATATATAAGCCTCCAATGCGAAGTTCAAATGGAGACTGGGCAAGAACTGATGCTGAAAAAGGTACTCTGTTCGTTAACCACTTGCAAAAAGTATTTACCCCAAACACATGTGATAACATAGTCGAGTTGCCATCAGTTGTCGCTCTTCCAGATATTCCCCTGAGATTTAGTTTTCGAGAGATTGAACATTCTATTGGTGGCTTAAACTTCAAAAAATCCCCAGGGGCTGATAAAATAAGCAACAAAATGTTATTAGAGCTACCCTCTATTGCAAAAAGGATAATGCTTTTCATTTTTAATGGTGTTCTACGACTTAATCACTATCCTACAGAATGGAAAGTTTCGTTGATTACAATGATACCTAAGCCAGGCAAAGATCATACGAAGGTGGAGTCTTACAGGCCCATAAGCCTTTTTTCTAATATGTCAAAACTCTTTGAGAAGCTCCTTATAAGAAAGCTGTCACCCATAGTAAATGGTAATGGATGCATTCCAGATCATCAATTCGGTTTTAGGAGACAGCATAGCACGATCGAACAAACACATAGGCTTGTGAATGTGGTTAGGAGAACTTTTGAAGAAAAGAAATATTTTTCTGCGCTCTTTGTTGACGTTTCTCAGGCTTTTGATAAAGTATAGCACGAAGGTTTAATACATAAATTAAAGCAAACCCTACCCGCTAACACCGTTAAGCTATTACAAAGCTATTTAACAGAACGAAAATTTGTCGTTAAAGAAGGCGATTTTGTAAGCACTCAGCAGTCGATTGAAGCCGGAGTTCCTCAAGGCAGCATCCTCGGTCCTTCCTTATATTTGATTTATGCCTCTGACATGCCGATAAACAGTAACTTACACATATCGACATTCGCTGATGATACAGCTTTTCTAAGCGTTCACGAAAAGCCTCAAGAAGCTTCCCGCAAACTGCAGGAGTACATATCTCAGCTGGTAAAATGGCTAAAACAATGGCGTATAAAAGTTAACGAGCAAAAAGGTTTACATATTACTTTTACATTGCGTAGAGAAACATGCCCACCTATACAAATCAATAACCAAAGTATACCTCAACACACTGAAGTAAAATATCTCGGCATCCACCTCGATCGTCGTCTTACATGGAAATCACATATAGATGTAAAGGTGACCCAAATGAAATTAAAAGCAGCCCAAATGAATTGGCTTATTGGTAGAAATTCTACTCTAAGCCTAGATTGTAAACTTTTGTTATACAACTCGATTCTAAAACCAATATGGTCATATGGCATTCAGCTATGGGGTACTGCCTCGTCATCAAATATAGAGAAAATTCAAAGGCGACAAAATAAAATCCTTCGTACTATTACAGCAGCACCCTGGTATGTTAGAAATTCGCGCATTCATTAAGATCTAGATGTCGAGATGGTAAAGACCGTGTTTTCGAAACATGCGACAAAATATATAAAGAAACTTGAGTCGCATCCAAATCCACTAGCTCGCAACATTCTAAACTATAGAGGCCACATACGGTTGAGAAGGAGGGACACTCTTTCTCACAGCCGTACACGAGATACGTAAGCCAACCTAAAATCAACCGCATAGATTAAAATTTTGTCTAGCATTGGCTAGTCACATAATTGAAATTTTTAGAGTTAAGATTTGAATACTTATTGTTAGTTCAATTTGTAATTGAAGATTCAATAAATAAATAAACGCAAAAAAATAATAATAATAAAATTTTCTAGAGTAAGTCGTTCGATCTCGCCTGCTCTCTTTCGATTGAATGCCTGCATGATAATTAATGTGGACTGAACAAGTGAAGTCCAAGATGGCAAAGAGAAACCGTTTTCTAGTACTTGCAATGCTTTTCAAATATTATCTTTTAAATATATGTATAGCTTTAATATATCTTCCTTTAAAGGATATAAAAATTTTTTGACTCTTTTAAGATTTGCCTGATCTTCCATTGCTTTTTTGTTTATTAAAGTAGGAATTTCCTCATCCCATAGTTGAAGAAAGCTTTCCAGCTCCAATTTTTTATCTATATATCCTTCTTTGATAAGCTCAGCTCTTTGTTTCTTCCCACACTTCTTTATCAGCGAAGTTAAGCTTTGTGCAACAGTTGGTGTCTTAAACCACATTAGTTCATCGTTGCAGTTGGCAACAGCATGAAGTGCTTCAATGCATTTATCAAATAGATGTGGTTTAAAAATATCTTTGAAGTCTTTTATTTCCGAGTTTAGTTCTATGATTTCAAGTTTAAAACGTCCAAGCAATCTCAAATTTGCACGTATCATATCATGTTGATGCTCTGACGAGTACTTTTCACTAAGTTTGTTTCCAAATTTTATTATAAGTTCATCGTATCTCACACACTTTGAGATGTCATCATCTCGGAGAACGGGAAATATTTGTGTTTTTAAAACCCTATTTGCTACTGGATGTAAATATTGAGTCATTCTTCGACTGTCAGTGAAATTGCAACGTTTCTTTTTGACTCCAACACATTTTGGTGTATGAATTCGAAAGGTTCTTTTGGAAAAATACGCTTTACAGTTTTTACAGCACACGTAATCGTCAGCTTCATTTTTAAATTTACTTTGTTGCTGTCGAGATACAATTAAAATCCCGCTGTTATATTCAGCTGACGTGTTATGTAGAAAATCTCCCTTTTTCCTCAAAGCATTAATTATTTCTAAACGTTCTTTGCATTTTACAGGCAAATTAAAAGCTTTTCTAATTTCAATCTGATTCTTATGTTTTAAAAAAGTGTCTAATTATTTTTGCCTGGAGAGTTTTACAAAATAAGCAAAAGTGCTTTTTCGATCTGTTTCTTGAATATGGAATTTTTACATCATTTACATTAATGGGGTTTTGAATCACATTTAAGGTTTCATTTTTACTTATCGTATTATTAGAAACTTCCAAATCTATATTGGTATCAGTAGTAGAATCTGGTAAGTATTCAGAAAATGTACCCTCGTTGACTACAAGTGATAAAGTTAAACCAGTTTCATTTGTTCCTGCAGTAGAGTCATGTGTGTATTCCTTGTCTACATGTGATGTAGTTTCAGGAGCTTTCTTTTTTAAAGACAAAAATTTTAGGTTGCTGCGTAGATTTGTTAACTTGTTTATTTTTGTTGTAATATAATTGCCGAGCGACATATCAAAAAATTCGTCTAGATGCAAAGGGCTTAAGACACTTTCCTTTGCAGTAGAATCTAATATGTATTCAGAGACTGTGCCGTCATCTACATATGACGTTGTTTCAGAAGATATAATTTCAGAAGAGATTTCTTTTTTAGAACACAGTTTTTTGTTGTATTTAAAAGTGGACTTGCTTTTTTCTTGTGATATCGTGGATGCGCGACTTATCACAAAATAGACTATCGTCTATATACGAAGAGTTTATTTGAGTTTCATTTTTTGCAGCAGTAGACTCTAGTTTGTATTCAGAAAATGTGCATTCGTCTACATGTGATGTAGTTTTGATGATGTACGACTTATCACTAAATGTATCTTCGTCTACATGCGACGAGCTCAAACTAGTTTCATTAGTTGTAGCAGTAGAGTCTAGTATATATTTAAAAAATTTGTCTTCGTCTACATGTGATGTGATTTCAGAAGATATAATTTCAGAAGGGACTTTGTTTATAGAACGCAACCGAGTTTGTTTGTTTTTTTTTGTATTTTGCTTGTTTTATCGAGGGTGCGCGACATGTCAGAAAATGTACTTTCGTCTACATGCGAAGAGCTTAAATAAGTCTCATTTGTTGCAGCAATAGACTCTAGTTTGTATTCAGAAAATGAGCCTTCGCCTACATGTGATGTAGTTTCGAGGATGTACGACTTATCAGAAAAATTGCTTTCGTCTACAAGCGACGAGCTCAAACCAGTTTCAGCAGTAGTCTAGTATGTATTTAGGAAATGTGCCTTCGCCTACATGTGATGTAGTTTCGAGGATGGACTTGTTATTTTCTTGTTTATTGCTTGTGATATCGATGATGTACGGTTTATCATGTGATGTAGTTTCGATGATGTACGACTTGTCAATAAATGTATTTTCGTCTACATGCGACGAGCTCAAACTAGTTTCATTAGTTGCAGCAGTAGATTCTAGTATATATTTAAAAAATTTGTCTTCGTCTACATGTGATGTGATTTCAGAAGGGACTTTGTTTGTAGAACGCAACCGAGTTTGTTTGTTTTTTTGTATTTTGCTTGTTTTATCGAGGATGCGCGACTTATCAGAAAATGTACTTTCGTCTACATGCGAAGAGCTTAAATAAGTCTCATTTGTTGCAGCAATAGACTCTAGTTTGTATTCAGAAAATGTGCCTTCGTCTACATGTGATGTAGTTTCGAGGATGTACGACTTATCAGAAAAATTGCTTTCGTCTACAAGCGACGAAACTGGTTTAAGAGTTTCAGCAGTAGAGTCTAGTATGTATTTAGGAAATGTGACTTCGTCTACATGTGATGTAGTTTCGAGAATGGACTTGTTGTTATTTTCTTGTTTCTTGCTTGTGATATCGATGATGTACGGTAGTGCAAGGAATCGGAAGCTTACAAATTAAGGAAAAAGAAATGGATATATTCTTATGAATATCTTCATGATATATAAAGAATCCTCGACATTAAGCAAAGAAATGCATTCGACGTTCAAGGAACTGGTCATTCAAAAATTAAGGAAAACAAATGGATTC
Organism: Panzeria rudis; assembly: GCA_956483635.1. NCBI lineage: Eukaryota > Metazoa > Arthropoda > Insecta > Diptera > Tachinidae > Panzeria > Panzeria rudis. Next base: position 57,921 of record CATQFL010000194.1, read on the forward strand.
AGGGATAAATGAATTAAGAAATTTACAAAGCACAAGCAAATGAGTTGGGCGTTCTTATGGTAACTTGCTCGTTTCAAAATTAAGGATAGAAACTGGATTGATCCTTTCATAAATTAAGAAAACACCTGGATTGGTTGCCCCACAAGTAAGGAAAATGTTTGGATTTGTCGTTTCATAATTAAGGAAAACAACTAGCTTCAAGGAAAAAAACTGCATTCTGGGATAAATGAATTGAAAGCAATTCATTGTGGGATAAATATTTAAAAGAGATTTACTAATTGCATGGAATTAAGGGGTCTACGAAGCGCCAACAATAAATGGATTGGTAGTTCAAGGAATTGGGCGGTTAAAAATTAAGGAAATACAAATAGATTTAGGGATAATGAGTTAAGAAATTTACAATGCACAAGCAAGAAATGATTTGGGCGATCTTATGGTAACTTGCTCGTTTCAAAATTAAGAATATAAACTGGATTGGGCGTTCTTATGGTAACTTGCTCGTTTCAAAATTTAGGATAGAAACTGGATTGATCCTTTAATAAATTAAGAAAACACACCACAAGTAAGGAAAAAATTTGGATTTGTCGTTTCATAATTAAGGAAAACAACTAGCTTTAAGAAAAAAACTGCATTCTGGGATAAATGAATTTAAAGAAATTCATTGATAGATAAATAATTTAAGAGATTTACCAATTGCATAGAATTAAGAGGTCTACGAAGCTAACAAGAAATGGATTGGTCGTTCAAGGAATTGAGCGAATAAAATTTAAGGAAAATAAATGCATTCAGGGATAATGAGTTAGAAAATTTACAATGCACAAGCAAGAAATGATTTGGATTGGTCTTTTCATAAGCAATATATACAAAGTTTTCAAAAGCTATTTAACAATTTTACAATTAAAATCAAGGTTAAGAACTGGATTGGTTTTTTTATAACCTAAAAAATAACTGGATGGAAACTGGATTGGTCCTTTCGTAAATTAAGAAAACAATTGGATTGGTTGCTCCACAAGTAAGGAAAATATTTGGATTTGTCGTTTCATAATTAAGGAAAACAACTAGCTTCAAGGAAAAAAAACTGCATTCTGGGATGAATGAATAGAAAGAAATTCATTATGGGATAAATTATTTAAGAGAGTTACCAATTGCATGAGACTAAGAGGTCTACGAAGCGCCAAAAATAAATGGATTGGTAGTGCAAGGACTTGGGCGGTTAGAAATTAAGGAAATACAAATGGATTCAGGGATGAGTTAAGAAATTTTCAATGCACAAGCAAGAAATGATTTGGGCGATCTTATGGTAACTTGCTCGTTTCAAAATTAAGGATAGAAACTGAATTTGTCAAACCAGTTTCAGCAGTAGAGTCTAGTATGTATTTAGGAAATGTGCCTTTGTTTACATGTGATGTGGTTTCGAGGATGGACTTGTTGTTATTTTCTTGTTTCTTGCTTATGATATCGATGATGTACGGTTTATCAGAAAATTTGAAAAGGATTACAAAGCAAAGGAAAATAACTGGATTGGTTTTTTAATAAGAAAAACAACTTCTTCTGCGATAAATGAACTGGATTGGTAGTTTCATAATTAAGGAAATCAACTTGATTCAGGGATAAATAAATAAAGAAATTTACAAAGTACAAGCAAATGATTTGGGCGTTCTTATGGTAACTTGCTCGTTTCAAAATTAAGGAAAGAAACTGGATTGATCCTTTCATAAATTAAAAAAACACCTGGATTAGTTGCTCCACAAGTAAGAAAAATATTTGGAGTTGTCGTTTCATAATTAAGGAAAACAACTAGCTTCAAGGAAAGAATATGCATTCTGGCATGAATGAATTGAAAGAAATTCATTGTGGGATATATTATTTAAAAGAGATTTACCAATTGCATGGAACTAAGAGGTCTACGAAGCGCCAACAATAAATGGATTGGTAGTTCAAGGAATTTGGCGTTTAAAAATTAAGGAAAAACAAATGGATTCAGGTATATTGAGTTAGGAAATTTACAAAGCGCAAGCATGAAATAATTTGGTTAATATTATGGTACCTTGCTTGTTTGAAAATTAAAGATAAATACTAGATTTGTCGTTCCATAACTTTAGAAAATAACTGGATTGGTCTTTTCATAAGCAAGGAAAACAAAGTTGTCAAAAGTTATTTAACAACTTTACAATTAAAATCAAGGATAAAAACTGGACTGATTTTTTTCATAACCTAAGAAAATAACTGGACTGTCGTCTTAGAAGCAACAATTGCATGGAATTAAGAGGTCTGTAGTAGTTCAAGGAATTGGGCGCTTAAAAATTAAGGAAAAACAATGGATATATTCTCATGAATATCTTTATGATGTCCCATAAAGTTGGCTAGCATGTCGACTGAAGAATCCTCGACATTAAGCAAAGAAATGGATTCGTCGTTCAAGGAATTGGTCGCTTAAAAATTAACGAAAAACAAATGGATTCAGGGATAATGAGTTAAGAAATTTACAATGCACAAGCAAGAAATGATTTGGATTGGTCTTTTCATAAGCAAGATATACAAAGTTTTCAAAAGCTATTTAACAATTTTACAATTAAAATCAAGGATAAAAACTGGATTGTTTTTTTTCATAACCTAAGAAAATAACTGGATTGTCGTCTTAGAAGCAACTTAGAAATGGATTCGTCGTTCAAGGAATTGGTCATTCAAAAATTAAGGAAAACAAATGGGTTCAGGGATAAATGAATTAAGAAATTTACAAAGCACAAGCAAGAAATGATTTGGGCGATCTTATGGTAGCTTGCTCGTTTCAAAAATAAGGATAGAAACTGGATTGGTCAAACCAGTTTCAGCAGTAGAGTCTAGTATGTATTTAGGAAATGTGCCTCCGTCTACATGTGATGTAGTTTCGAGGATGGAATTTTACAAAGCAAAGGAAAGTAACTGGATTGGTCTTTTCATAAGAAAATAACTGCTTCTGCGATAAATGAACTGGATTGATCGTTTCATAATTAAGGAAATCAACTGGGTTCAGGGATAAATGAATAAAGAAATTTACAAAGTTCAAGCAAGAAATGATCTGAACGATCTTATGGTAACTTGCTTATTTAAAAATTAAGGATAGAAACTGGATTGGTCTTTTCATAACTTAAGAAAACAACTAGATTTGCCGCTCCACAAGCAAGGATAACAGTGGTGTTGGTCGTTTCATAATTAAGAAAACAGTTTGACCCAGCGATAAAAGAACTAAAAAAACTCAAATCAAACTGGCTTTTATGAGCAACAAGTTGGAAAACTACATCTCATTACCACAAAATTGGTTTTCACAATTGGCAGAAAACAAAACCAATGGCTGACTTCCAAAACGTCAGTTGCTTTGTATTCGAACAATGTATAGTGTTTCATATCGTATAAAACATTGACAATGCATTTAAATTCAAAACGTCGTCGACAATTATCACAAACGCCGCAAAAGAGTAATCAGGGTATCGGTTTCAAAGTTGATGCAATGTTTAGCAACTTCCCATACGTGCACGATTTGAATACCGTATACAAAATATGTATTGATACGATTTGGAAGTCAGCCAATTTATTATTAACCACCGATCTGCAAACAAGTTTATAGCATAGTCCTTATTGCGCTGCCTGGGGTGCACGTTCGAAACAAATATCACCGACGACGAACTGACGACACTCCAAGCTGACTTTATTCAACATTTCCCAAAAAAAGAGAGAAAAGTCATTGATGAAAACGTTGGTATCATGCTACTACACTTTTCATTGATAACAATTTTGGTAACAGGCTATTAAAGTTGTCGTCAATGAATAATATTTGGTATGTGATGGAAAGCGGTCGATTTGAACGGTGCCGATTTAAAAAAAAAAAATCTGCTGAAAGGGGACTTAGTTACGGTTTTTATTGTTTTGTATTGAAAACAATCTGGTATGAGATGGAAATCGATCGATATAGAAAAATCAAAATCTCCTGAAAGATGACATGGATGTTTTTATCGTTTACGAAGCTTAGAATATTTTAATCGACCTTAAATTGTATTTCACTGTATCGTGCGATTTACATAATACATATTTGGCTAATATTAGTTTTATGAAATCGATCGATTTCCATCACATAAAAGATCGTTTGAAGAAGGTCTACAAATAAAAGGGGTAAATAAGTAATTTTCAGTAAAGTTTGTTTCTAAAATCGGCGCCGATTTCAAATCGAACATTTCCAAATGTAATAATCGAATCGAATCCACAACCTCCACACGCTACCTAAACTCTTTAACTTAAACTCTTTAATATACATAAATAGAAGCACGACAACTTCGCTGAGTTTTCTAATTTTATTGTAATGTTGTAGTGTCCAAAGCGTATTAATAACAAGTGGCCGCTTTAGAGCAACAACAACTGACATTCACCACTCCGTCATGTTAAATGCATACATAAAAAGTTGTTGTTTAGTTTTTTTTACGAGTTTGACACTTTGGTGTAGTCAGCTGATGATCACTTATACTAATGGGACCACCTGGTATCAATTCGCATTGATAGTGTCTTAGATTCAACACTACCTGATAAAATGAATTCGCCTTGCATTATTTTTGGAAGAAAAATGAAAATTTTTGTGAACTTTCATCAATCCGGTTAGAAATTAACACCTTTTTACTGAAAGTAAAAAATCTTGTTTTTATATTATTTGTAAAAAGATGGTTGTTGGGTAATAGTTTTTACCCAAGTTGCAAAAAGAAACCAACGTTGAAAATATTTGATTGTGCGAATAAAATAAGAATGCGACTGTACAGGTTGATGGTTTTACTGATACTCATTTAATATATGCAAAATACTTCTTAACCAAGTTGCGCTCAATTCTTTTATAAAATTTTGTAGACTTAGATGAGTGATAATAACAGATTAATTGAGAAAAATACACTGGGCAATAAAAGTATCGTTAAACTATGATTCACATTTTTTCAATTCAATAAAATATTTCAATTTCAATTAATGTTTATATGACCCAGTGTATTACACTATTAAATAATTTGGTTTACATGATAATAAATATATAATGTAAATAGCAATATATTTTTAAATTTTGAATATTAATTAAGACCAAACAATGGTTTTTGTGCTCCATGTGAATACTAACTGCAGTGTATTGAGTAACTTGTTATTGAGATGAAATTTTCAACTTTTTGTTAAAAATAACCGTATAAATGTTATTAGAAATTTACTAATTTGTATTGAAAATATGCATATAAATGTTATTAGAAAAGATATTTACATGGAATAAAAAGTTAATGTTGATGAAACTTGGTATTTTACTTGATTTCCGATTTTTATTTGTTTATTAAAAAAACATTTTTTTTACAGACAACATCGACAAAAATGTGCTGTTTCCACAATACAAACAAGTGACTTGAGTAAAATATTTGTATGAAAATCGCTCAAAAAACGTTTTTGGTCGGAGGCTAAAATGTCGTACAGTTTATTGAAAATAATCATGTATATGTCATTAGAAAAGATATTTACATGGAATAATAACTCAATCAGCTATGTGATGAAAAATGATTTGAAAGCGATAAAAGGTGTGATGTGTTTGTTTTTAATTGTTTTTTCAACCATTTTTGACAAATTTCTCTTCACAGTTCCTCCGCACTGCTTATATTTTATCTTCTAATGAGTTTTTTAAAAGTCAGTAGTCTGAGATTGACTCAAAACTAACTGAAAAGATCGGTCGGAATTCATTACACCTTTTCAAACAATCGTATTGAAGTCGGTTTAAAAACAAATTGTTTTCTATCACATACCTGAATATTGATGAAACTTGGTATATTACTTTATTTCTGTTTTTAATGAACAAGTTAATACATATTGGTATCATTTTTTTTAATACCAACGATTTTCTCCTCTAAGTATGTCGAATAGCGGCTTCGCTGAAGAATATTTTTCTGCCTAGCTGGCCTTCGGTCGGGCTTAATGATTTTCTACTCTAGGTAAGTTGAATAGCGGCATTGCTGAAGAATGATTTTATGCCTAGGAGGCTTGCGGCAAGGCTTAAGGATATTCACCACTAAGTATGATTTTCTGCTTGGCTGACCTTCGGCCGGGCTTAAGAATTTTCTCCTTTAAGTATGTCGGAAAGTGGCTTCGCTGAATAATGATTTTCTATCTGTCTTAATGATTTTCAGCTCTAGGTGTGTCGATTAGCGGCATCGCTGAAGAATGATTTTCTGCCTAGAAAGCTTGCGGACGGGCTCGCTGATTTTCTCCTCTAGGTATGTCGAATAGCGACTTCGCTGAAGAATGAGTTCCTGCTTTCGGCCGGACTTATTAATTTTCTTCTCTAGGTATGTCGAAAAGCGGCTTCGCTGAATAATAATTTTTTGCCTTTTTTGTGATAATAACTTTAATTTTTTCAATAATAAACAATAAAAATGGTTAAATTATTATTTTTCATGCTTACTAGCATACAATAATATTAACAATCTTTCATATGTTACACGGTATCAAAAATTTATGTAGAAAATAATGATCTGTAAAAGTTTGGGGCCCCGTAACTCCGAAAATATGAATTTCCGGAGATTTTTGTACTTAACATTGTTTTCTTAGAATTAAATTTTCTATTACATCAAAGGAATGTCGCTAAAGTAAATTTAACACTGAATTTTAGTCGAACTGTATGTAAACTAGTTAAATTATTTAACACTTTATTTATGAGTTATGCATTTTAGTTGAACTGTATTGTTTTATTCAAAGTTATTTAATTAATTTGGTTTAAACTCATTTGTAATTTCCGTTTTAATTTCACTTTCTTTATTTTAAAAAGAAAATAGAAATTTTGAACCACCAATATGTTTTATTTTCGCCTTAACTGGGTTTTTAAAATTGCATTAGCAGCACTGATTCGTCAAAATAGCATAGGCCGCGGCTAAAGACAAAATATTTGACGGCGGTAGTTAAAGACATGAAAATGCGGAAAGTCTAGCAATATTTTTTTTTAATATATGTAACGGAATGTACCTTAACTATGCGGTGCATTTTTGTGACCTAATACTATGCTTTAAATACTTAAAACTAGTTTTACCCGATTTTAAAGAAAATAAAAGAATTATTTTATAATATTTAGAAATAATTTTAATTATTTTATTATATTCTTTTCAAAAACGTTCGATTTTGTTGTTCGCAAACTATATACACACACACATATATATATATATGTATATATATATATATATATATATATATATATATATATATATATATATATATATATATATATATATATATATATATATATATATATATATATATATATATATATATATATATATATATATATATATATATATATATATATATATATATATATATATATATATATATATATATATATATATATATATATATATATGTATCTATATATATATATATATATATATATATATATATATATATATATATATATATATATATATATATATATATATATATATATATATATATATATATATATATATATATATATATATATATATATATATATAATATATATATATATATATATATATATATATATATATATATATATATATGTATATATAATATATATATATATATATATATATATATATATATAATGGGTGATTTTATAAGAACTATCGGAAAGTAAAAAAAAAACACATAAAATTCAGAAAAATGCATGAAATATTTATTTGGATCGATAGTTGGGTCGATATATATATAATATATATATATATATATATATATATATATATATATATATATATATATATATATATATATATATATATATATATATATATATATATATATATATATATATATATATATATATATATATATATATATATATATATATATATATATATATATATATATATATATATATATATATATATATATATATATTCGAAGCAGACATCTAGTTAATGATACACGTTAAAAGTTACAAGTAATATTTATAAAACCAGGCGAATTTGTAAAAAACCGTTTCTTTTCAATTGAATAAATTTAAACCAAATTACTTCGATGGACAACGTATTTTCAAGTTATATACGTTGACAACACGTAACGGATTTTTTATTGTTTTTTCACAAAACGCAGAAAATGTTTTATAAATCACAAAAAACGTTCCTATCCTCAAAATAAAAAAACCCGAAACTATCCAAGAGTATCTACTAAATCATTTTAAACTATTATATTTCATTACTAGTAACGCTTCCGGGCTATTTATAGCGTGTTTTCTTCAACTGAAAAGTTGTAAAAATCAATTATTTGTTGTCAACGTATGCTCATCGATATGTATATATCGCACGTTTGCTGCAATGTCATCATAACGCAAAAAGTTTTATTTTTGGCCTAATAATGCAAAATCGATCGTCACAGAGTTCTTTATATATTGTAAAGAACAAAAAATTTTTTTTTATTAAATTGTTTGCAAACTGAAGACTTAAAACGCATTTTCTGTTAAACTAGTTTTTTGAGTTATGACGTCGTTGCAGCAAAGGATCGATATTTACATATCGTTTGTTTACTGCATCGTCGCCATAAAATTTATAAAATCTGTGTAAAAATCGTTGGCTATAAATTTAAAATGTATTGTGTTAAGTAAACTTTGCTTAACAGATTTCACTTAATTTAAATAATTTATTAACTTAACTATCTCAATAGCAGACTCGACGCATGGCTTTGATATTGCAATAATAAAATCAAAATTGCTAACTGGTGAACTAAAATTAAAAAAAAGCAAAGTTTGGGAAATCTTTGGCTCGATTGTAAATTCTCATGGGCAGAAAACACCAAATATATTTGCATGCAAAAAATGATTTACCATATACAAATTTGGGAGAAGTACGTCAAAGTTAGTTCGTCATAAATATTATTTGGTTGCTAACGCTAAACGTTAGGACAATGAGGAGCTAGATGTCGATTTGGAAACAAAGAAAAAATGTACAAAGATAATGACTGAATGGAGCGTTTTTAATTGCCGCCCATTTAATATAACGGATGATGCTGAACTGAAAAAATTGGCTAGCTTTTTCCTGTCTGCTGGAGCCACTTTTGAAAGTAATGTGAAGATTGAAACACTGCTCCCGAATCCAACGACAATCTCGCAAAATATAAACAGTCCTTATGAATTTCATATTAACGAAATAAAGGCTGAAATTTCCAAAATTAAATGTAACAGTTACGGACTTACTTCTGATAAATGAGAATATACTACAACCATCAGATTGAATTTTCAGTGCTATGAACTTTTGAATAATTTCTATATTCATTTATTTTTTCTCATTTTTAACAAGAAATTTATGATTTTAATAAATTTAATGTAAAAAATTTAAGAATAATTTTCTTTTTTATTGTTTACAAAAAAACCTGAAAGTACATTCATATATTACACAGAAAAAAACTAAAATACGATTTCAATTACTAAAACTGCAGATTCAATAATTTTTTTCATTAAAGTTCAACCTATTACGAATATTGTGGATTCAATTACTAAATTTGTAGGTAGTTGTAGAAAAAATTTCAATTATAAAAATAGTTGATTGTAAAAAAAAAATACAATTACTATAGTAATTAAAAGACGTAAAAGTGTGATTAATTTTAGAACGAAAAATCAATTAATTTTTTTAGTATTTTGATTACTAAAGTAATTGGTTTTTTAATTGTTTTGCAATTAAATATTTAATTGGATCAATTAAGAGTTTAATAAAAACGCCGAAGATTCAATTTAATGTAAACCAAGTTTATATTTTTTATATAAAACTTTATTTTCAATAAAAACTATAACATTTTTATAAAACAATAAAAGTAACAATACGTTAGCTTAACATGAAATTGTGCTAAGTCAATTTTTTGTGAAAAATGAGATTTTGATGCAGTCTTAGAAATAAATTCAAAATACACAGTTTAAAAAAAAATATGAATGTGAATAATTTTTACCTGATGTTGGCAATGATGTGTAAATGTGGTAACTTTACGACTGTCAAAGAAATTGCGCTAAGTCAGATGTTATTGTTTTTTCGCGCCCTTTTTTACAAAACAATAATATCCACTTGCGCTTCTTGTTTTTCGTGAGCTTTATTTGTGCAAAATAAATATTATTTGTGTTTTATTTTAAACGAAAAAGGTAATAAATGACTTTAATGACTTAATTAAACGAAGAATTAAATAAAAACAAAACAATTTCTTAGCAGATTTTCATGGATTTGCACGACAATAACAACGTTACAGCACAATCACTTCAGTGCATCGATGATGCGTCTTTTGGAATAGAATCTGATGATGGTGTGGTTGGTTTGGTTCCTTATGGCTTCAACAGTGACTCTGACAATTCCTTTGATATGCCAGTGAGAAATAAAAAACGCAAAAAGAGAGCGCAGGTGGAGAACAATACATGACTCGTTGCAAAAAATAAAACAGAAGAGAATGTGGAAAAAGCTATTGGGGAAGAAAAAAAGAAAGTGACGTGTGGAATTATAAAAAAATAAAAGTTGCACGAGCCATAAAGGCAAGATGTAAGTGTGCTCAAGCATGTGATACTGCTACCATGAAATGTGCATTGGTGACTGATGCTCAACGACAGCAGATATTCAAAACGTTTTGGAAGATGGATTGGAAACAGAAAAAAGTTTATGTGAATACATTAGTGCAAACGACTAAACCATTCAATCCTCGAAATAGAACAAATCCTAATGCATCTAGAAGAGTGCAAACTTTGAAATATCATTTGAAAGTGGATGGTAAAAATTTGCGCGTATGTAGAACTTTTTTTTTAAATACCTTGTGCATAGGTAGATGCTCAGTGCTTAGTTGGGTGAATAAAAAACTAAATTTCAGAAGAAAAAAAAGACATGAACTTATTTTTTGATTCTCTGCCAGTAATGGAGTCTCATTACTGTCGTGCTGTCACGCAAAAAAAATATCTATTACCGGAATGGCGTTCTAAGCAAATGCTTTATGATTTTTATTCAAAAGATTGGTGCGCAACTCACAACGTCCGGCCACTTTCCTTACGTACGTTTCATTCGGTATTTGAGAGCAGAAATCTTGGCTTGTTTGCACCAAAGAAGGACCAGTGTGAAATATGTGCACGTTATTCTGCCGGCACTACTCCACTGGAAGAATATTCTTCTCACCAAGAAAAAAAGAAGAAGCAAGAATGGAAAAGAACAAAGACAGGTCTGACGAATCCAATGTGTTTACCGTAGATCTTCAAGCTGTACTCATGGCTCCGAAATCCCAAGTCAGCAGTTTATATTATAGAACGAAATTACAGGTTCACAATTTGTTTTTTTTTTTTTCAACATAATAAACAAAAAAGGGTATTGCTTCCTCTGGAATGAAGCTGAAGGAGGTGTGAATGCTGAAGACTTTGCAAGCATATGGGTTTATTTTATTGAAAACAAAATTCTTCCCAGCCTTGATAACAGTGATAACCCTATTAAGATAATATTTCATAGTGATGGATGTGGTACCAAAACCGCAATTATGTAATGAGTAACGCACTTCTAAATACTGCTATTAGGCACAACATTGTGATAGAGCAGAAAATACTGGAGCCTGGGCATACGCAGATGGAGGCCGATAGTGTCCACTCTACCATAGAGCGTGCTATGAAGAATAAAAATATCGATGTTCCTGCCGAATATATCGGAATATGTAAAGCAGCAAGAAAAAAGCCTATGCCATACGATGTGACTTATTTGACACATGATTTTTTTTAAAAATTTAACAATATTGAATTCTGTAAAAGTATTCGTCCTGGACGTACCAAAGGTGATGCCAAAGTCACAGACATTCGTGCATTAAAATATACACCAAATCGAGAATTTTTTTTAAATTACGGTTCACCAATTTATGGAAAATTCTGCCGCAAAGAATTGATCAAAAAATAGTTGGTTTAAAGTGGTGCAATTTAGAACAACTGTACCAAAACAGAATACCAATTAAACGTAAGAAATACGAAGATCTACAATACTTGAAACTTACTTTGCCTAAGCACCATCATCAATTTTATGATAATTTGCTTTCCGAATAATTAAATTTTTACTGATTTTTTTATATAACTTTTACTAGCAGCAGGAGTAAGACTGCAAAATTGTTATTTGTGATAATTTTTATATAATTTTAAGATTGTTTTTATAAATAATTAACTAAGAATAATTAAATAGCAGCAATGAAATAAGACTGCATATAATTTGTGACAAATAAACAAGTACCTTTTTATTTTTGAAACTAAATTGTTTTAATTTTATTTATTAATACTATGAGGAAATAAGTTTAGTAAAATGTGCTGTCAGTGTTGCCTTTTTTTTTTATTATTGCTTCGAACTAGAAAAATATAAAACAAAAAAACTAAGATATCTGATTCTTAAAGGAAATCGTCTGATCTTTTCAAAAATATATTTAATTATATGCATATGTATGTAGATAAGGAGCATAGCTACAACCAGGTGTCCCAAAGACACCACTCGTCTTTTTTTATAGGATATTTCAGCCCGCAATATCGCCGTCGAAGGAGAGTTTGTTGCACCTTTTTAAGAAATGATCAAGAAAAACTGCTAACTCAATAAAAAGCTGATAGGGGTAAAATGCATGTTTTTTTAAGTTTTTTTTTGTCCTTTGCGTTGAGTAGTTACTGCATTTACAGTTTAATAAAATAATGTTTTATTTAAAAGTTATTAGGTTTTTTGTCTCTCCTGTAAAATTTGAAAAAGATGACTTAGCACATTTTCACGTTAAGCTAACGAATAATAGAAACAAAAAAATTCAAGCACATCGTATAGATAAAATAGCAAATTATTTCATAATTTGCACACTGGTGTTTTTGAAATGTACGTTTCTGCTTTTTTCTTTGAAAGTTTTAAAATATAAAACTTTAAAATTTACAGTTGAACCTCGATTATCCGGACCTCTATTCACATACAAGTATGTAGTACGTAATGACTATTATTGTTTTAATAAAATTAGTATGTACTTTTTTTGTTTTTATAAAACCTCTATTAACCGTGTTTTTTCGATTATCCGTGCTAAGCATAGTCCCGCGCGACCCAGATAATCGAGGTTCAACTATATTTAAAAAAGCAGAAACGTGCGTTTTTAAAACGCCACTGTGGCCTGGCCCTTACATATCTTTCCATAACCGCTAAACAAAACTTAAGCATCAAAAAGTTAATCATGAAAAAGCAGTCAATTTAATCAAATTATTTTAAAACTATTTATTATCCTTAATAGGTGTCCTTCAACTATTTCATTGATATCCTTGCAGTTTTTGACACTAGTGTTGCTCTACTTGAAAAAGAGAATTTTAGCTTAAGCGACACTTTGCAGTTACAAAAAATATAAAAAATTTAAAACGAAAATGCACTTAAGCTAAAATTTCTTTTGCTGTATTTTCGTAAAGGTACATGACATGATTTTGACAGATACTCCGAATTATCGTAAATAATCGATATTCGGCAGTTATGGCTCGATATGTATATTATATACTTACATTCAAAATTTAATTTTTAGTCGTTGCAGTTTTTGTATGTTTTTAAAAGCAAAATATAAAAATAAAATATAAATTTGAAAAGTATTGCAAAAAAGTATAAAAAAGATTATGTTTCCCGTATGTTGAAAACAAAATAAAATTTAAAAAGTACATTGATAGCATCCAATAATTTTAGAAAATATTTTCCTTTCAGTATACGTAAACATTATTGTTAAGTCCTTCGCCATTGCATATTTTAGACCAAAGTCCAAGTTAGTCTGAAATGGACAAAAATTAGAATTTTTAAATTTTCATTTTAAATACATACCAAGCGAGTAGCAAACGCTTTTGTATAGTCCGGCCACATCTCTAAAAATGGTTTGTTGACTTAGACTCGTTAATTCCTTTAAAGTGTTCAATAACATTGTCTGCAATAAAAGTCTAACTCTTCATCCGTTGTTGTTGCACTACGTAAATATCTTACACTACGTCTTGACGATAAAATTTTTTGTTTTAACAATAAACAAAACGGAAGAGCTGTTAACAAATATTTGTTAAGGTCTTTGTTGTGGAGAGTACGTAAAATGTTTTTGTTACACCTAGTCATATTACTTTAAGGCAGTGCGGCAGAGATATCAAATTTTTTTATTTGTTATCTCTTTTTTTCGTATTGGAAACAACGCTTGTTATTAAGACATCGTTGTTCTAACAATTGTTATTACAACGATGTCATAACAATGACAAAACAGTAACAACAGCGGTCCAGACGTGATAAATTCTTGTGCTAACAATTGTTATAACAAATAATTTGCTCGTCAAGACGCTATGTTAAAGCCATAACGTAGTTCATGGCTATGCTATATGTCGTTATTTGGTTCTGCTTCACAAACATTCGTACTCCCAGGATCGCCAATACAAACGCTACAAAAATTGACAATAACAATTTTTATATGTTCACTCAAAAACTATTTCCACTATAACAATGTAATTTATTTATGTCCGCGAAGTACTTACTTATGTCCACAATTAAACTCTTTTCGCACGAAAAGCAATTTACTTTTACTGTTTTCTTCTTCTTTATAATATTTACCTTTTTATGAACACAAATGCAATTAATTTAAAATGTCTATAAAAATTTTCAATATTTTAAGGAAGAAAATATTATGAAATGACATAAACAACATTGAAAAATATTTAGAAAAGAAAATAATTTTTTTTATCAAAAAAGTAATTGAAATCTGTTTTAAATTTTGATCAATGGAATAATTGAAAATTGTTTAGGTTTATTTTTTTCTGTGTAGAGGAAAGCCAAAGCGGTAACGCTGATAACTAAATTAAAGAAAAACACATGGTCATCAACCAACCATGAGCTAACAAAAATTAACAGTGAATGCATACTGTGGACTGTGTATCATTCATTGTTATTTTGATCCATTGTTGTGAGCTCATATTTATCAACCAACATTTTAATGAATGCATAAATGGTGAATAGGCGAAAACATGGAGTCATACATAGTGAAACGCACATGTTAACGTATTCACAAATACAAGAGAGTTAGCAATCAATAGTCACTTAGAGAATGAATGTACATTTTTCTGTTTTATGGGCATTCATGCAGCTCTATAGTGTGTGTGTGCAAAAAAATAAATTTTAGATAATTTTCAAGCAGGGCGTGGCGATCCATTGTTGTGAGTTCATATTTAACAACCAACATTTTAATGAATGCATAAATGGTGAATAGGCGAAAACATGGAGTCATACATAGTGAAACGCACATGTTAACGTATTCACAAATACAAGAGAGTTAGCAATCAATAGTCACTTAGAGAATGAATGTACATTTTTCTGTTTTATGGGCATTCATGCAGCTCTATAGTGTGTGTGTACAAAAAAATAAATTTTAGATAATTTTCAAGCAGGGCGTGGCGATTTTATAGCTTGTTTGGCGTTTGAATTTTCGATTTGGCGACATGGCGATATTTTGGCGATTTATAAAGTAGTTGGGGATTTTCTTGGCTATTTTTGATCCGCCATGCATATTTTTGAGAAACTTAGTCAGTATGAGAAATTAAAATTATTTTTATTCTGGTAGATTTATGTATGAATTTGTATATTGTGTGTTGTAAAATATATGAATGTAAATAACACTTTATTGCACTTCTTCCGTACCTTTTCAAGAAGTGCTTAACCAATTTCATTACCCTACTCTTGAGGATAAAGTGTATATTGTTTTCGATATGTAATAAAACTGTACATAATTATATCCACATTTTTGGGATATAAAATTAAACATGTAATAAAAATTCTAAGATACTACATAAAGCCCTAGAAAACGCAAATTTCATATCGTTCCAACCATGTCATATTATCCAATATGAAAATCGGTACTTTTAGAATGAGCGCAAAAAAAAGCCAGTTGTGAGCTCAAAAGCAGTGTAGTCCTAAAAGTGGAAGTTTTAAAATAATTCTTAATGAGTTTTCAATATTCTATAAGAAACTCAACATTTTCCAACGAAGAGTATTGTACCCATTAGGCAATCATGGAAACGAATCTAAAAAAAGAATTTTGCATATCAGATATTTTGACAAGGTATAAGGAATTGCATATAAACCACGGAAAAATTAAGAAAGCGGAAACTTTCCTCCTAATAGACTGAAATTTGGTTAATTGGGTGAAAATATATATTAGACAGGTAAAAAGGATGAATATCTGTAAAACTTTAATAACATAAAAAGCGTACTTAGATGACTGAAATTCAGTATGTAGGATAGAAATTGTACACTAAATACGTAAAAATTAAGAAATCGGACTGCTCCAATACTCCTATAAGGTGGTGTAAACTATCTCTAATTTCCCCACTTAAATAGCTGCTCATCTGATATCGGAATTTCCCCTACCTACTCTCGAGAAGCGATTAGGACTAAATTTATTTTTTATTATTTATAAAAAATATTTTTAACATAAAAAAATTTATATATTATTAGCAAAAACTAAAGAAACCCCAAATTGGCAATTTTGGCGATTTTTGACATTGAATTTGGCGAAAAAGGTAAAAATATACCTGACAAGAGCGAAAATTACGCTCTCTGATCTGTGTTGAATTGCCTCTCTCAAGTTTGTGGAATACACAAGACCTACACCCAATTCATACACTGATTTAAAAATCATGTTTTATTTTTAATTCTCTTTAAAAGTTGCTTTCAAAACCCTTTTGCATTCATACGATGATTTTTAGTTGCATATCTTTTTTATAAATTACTCTCACAATTTGCTTCATTTGCTCTATCAGAACAACAAAAACCTAACACAATTACATACGAGATAGACAATGAGATAAAATGCAAATAAAAGTAAAGAAGCATATGAAAAAATCACCGAAAACTGAAAATGTGATTTTAGCTCTACCCCGTTTGCTTCTCTAACGCGTTCGCCATCATATTCCAAAAATCATGTTTTAAGAAACATGAAAAAATCATCGTATGAATTGCGTGCTATACGTGAAGAGAGTTGCCAATTTTTTATTGACAGGCCGGGAGTTGGAAATCTTATTTGCAAATAAAAACGTAGTGCTTCCATGTATGTATATTTATTGTAACTTACTAACTCACGAAAACAATTGCTGATTAACGCACTATTTGCAAATAAGAAGTTTGAGATGCCACCTTTACACATGTTTGTTAATAAAATATAATAAATAGATAAATTTATTGATAAATAGATAAATATTCAGTGATTTAATAAATGACAATAAAAAAGTATTTGGCAGCATTTTACGTTTTTATTGGCAAATAAATGCGCATAAATGTAGTATAAGTATCAAGGTTTTAGTATAACTCACCAGAGAAACAAGCCGATGCAAAATTATCGGCGGCGGCTGGGCAGATTTTTAGACGGAAAATTCTTTATGCTGACTTTAGACGACATGTATTTTACATCTGACTTGTCAAATTTCCCACTGCAAAAGTGATACATGCCGTGTAAAACATATGAAACATTGTCAGATGACATTTACAGAAGCAAAGTCAGATGAAAAATTTTCAATTAGAACGTGTTCTATTTTCGTCTGACATCAGCTGTATTAAATTACCAAAAGTGTGGTTTGGCTGAAAAAACATTAAAAAGCAAAGAGCGCTTTATATATTTACGAAAATTGTGCAAAAACTAAGCTGTTGTGAACACTCAGAGATTATGTCAGATGTAATTGCACATGTACGTGTAAAAGCAAATATTATAAACCGTCTGTAAATTGACAATTTTGACAAACATGCGAAGTTACATATGTCTCACACACCTAACAAGCCATATGTAAAGAACATGTCGTCTAGTCAGCATTAGAAACATTTTTTAAAAAAAGTGCGCAAATTTACAACCCTGTCGTAGACAAGTTTAAACGAACTCGGCGTTTGTTTTAAATTTTTTATTTTCTTTATCTTTCAAATAGTCAGCTGTTTGACAATTAACACAATATGCTGTGCTGTTTCGTGAAAGAAGAAGAAGAATATTACTCTCTCAGAACCGCTCTCCTTTACACAAATTTCAAGTACGGGAACGCTTTTCGTGCATCCCGTGGGATCCCAAAGTAGAGTAAATAAACACACCTAAAATTTAGTTCTAAGAAATACTTCTGTTTGAAAGGTGACTTGATCGAGAGTGTTCTTAGCTATGTTTTAATTTAGTTAATGTTGTTTGAATGAAATTGGTCCAGCCGTTTTGAAGTTATCATATATTTTCGTCGGGAGTTTTTAAAATGTTTAATTTAATGTTATTCATTCAAAACTAATTTAATTATGTTTGTATTAAACATTTTTTTTTTGATTTATAATAATTTGTAACTTAATGGCTTATAATTTTCTTATATTTTGTCAGATCTCCTCGATTTTAAACTATTTCATTCGCCATAAAATTGTTTTTTACGTGTAGCCTGAAAAAAATTATAAATATTTTTTCTATATTAATGAAGCAAACTAAAATAAAATTCACATAATTTCTCTGGAGTTCGCAACTTACTCTCGAAGTAGAAACAAGCATTAATTTGCCGTCGGTGAACAAAATAAACAATATACAAATAAAGAATATTAAAAAAAGAGACAAATATTCGCAACAACAAAGTATTAACAAACACCGTTTTGTTTAATATTTTACGTACCTATACATTTCTTTATTTTTCCTTTTGTAAATTATAAGCCCATAAGCAAGCAGGCACACAAACAACAAATATATTTGGTTACTCGTATATATACATATATGAGTACCAAAAAAACAACAGCAACAAACAACAGAAATGCCTACGTTACTGCTGGTGCTGCAAAATGTGATAACCCAGTAAACAAAAATTTACAGTTGCGTACACTGGTACGGTCAAATTCAATGTCTATGACAGACCGTAATATAAAAGTAAATTTTTTGATACCAGCTTCACAGTAAAGCACAAGTGCCAACAATATGAGCCAGCATCAACCTGAGAAGTAAAAACGACAGAAACTAGAAACTGATTCAGAAAATCCAAAAGGGTATTGGTCGGTATTTTAAAGTGGTAAATAATAAAAAAGACAAAGAAGTCCAAGATCGAAAAACCGCGCTCCATTGGCGAAAATGGCCAAAGATGGTATATCTGATGCGGCGCTTTCTGAAAATCGCTTTTCACTTCTACAAAACGACGAAGACGAAATGACCATTATCAGGTCAAGCAAGCCGCCCCAATATACTTAAGAGAGAAAAACTCAAATGAGGTAATTAAAAGGCTAGTACAATTAATCGGTGAAGAGGCGTTTTACGTAGTCCCGATAAAACGCGGCGCGATTAATGAGACAAAAATTCTAGTAAATGAAGAAAATCAATACCGCTCAGTAGTTTCGGAGTTTGAAACACAAAATAAAAATTTTTACACCTACGAATTGAAATGTGCAAAAGGCCTCGAGGTAGTGATAAAAGGCATCGATTCATACGTGGATCCAGAAGAGGTAAAACCGGTTCTACTAAATAATAATTTTAAAGTGAAAAATGTTACTAACATTAAAAATAGAGAGCGAGTCAACCAAAGCACTATTTCGTGTGGAACTGGAACCAGGTGACATGAAATTAAAAAAGAATGAAGTATACCCCTTTTATAGCTTAAGATATTTGCTGCACGGTACAAACAGTAAAATTTTTACAACTAACATTACCTGCATGATGCAGGAAGTGTTGAAAATGCAGTCTACATTATTGCAAGCTGCATTAAACAAACCATGAACTTAAAAATCCGTTTCTGGAACGCAAAAAGCATCTGCCAACATAAAAACAAACTAGAATACTTCATGATGGATAAACAAATTGATGTTATGCTTATCTCAGAGACGCATTTGACAGATAGAAGCTTTTTTAAAATCAACGGATATACTCTCTACGACACAAAGGACCCCCAAGGTAGAGTATGTGGTGGCTCGGGTATACTAATTAAATCGCGATTAAAACACTACTTAATGAGTGATCATTGTGAAGACTTTCTCCAAGCAACTAACATCTGCATTGAAGCTTTTCATCAAAACTTGGTGATTTCATTAATTTACTCTCCTCCCAGGTACTCTATTACAGAAAATCAATATAGTAGATTTTTAAACTCACTAGGCCCACGCATTTTGGCCGCCGGTGAGTACAACGCTAAGCACACGTTCTGGGGGTCTCGCTTCATCACGCCAAAGGGTCGCGTTTTCTTTGGCACAAATTCAAATGTGCGTTTCAATGTTATATCAAGTAGGCAGTCAACTTACTGGCCAACAGATCGCTGAAAAATACCTGATGTTGAATCCAAATTGATTATTAGGCTAAGGTTCGTAACGTTATATTCAGAAAGAATTAGGCTTGATTAATATTCCAAGGAACAAGGGAAAAATTAACATCAACTTAATTTTTCAACGTACACAGCAGAACAGAGTAGCGCCACTTTCGGAAGCCGCTACACTTCCATCGTCAGTGCTCACGTGTATTTGCTTACCACCACTTGTCAGGTGGATCTGTTGAATGTGATTTTAATTCTTATATATACAACTTTTTCGTGAAAATTGAATACGAGAATTAAATCACTCTCAAGCTGATATTAAAGAGCACTTTCCCAGCGTTGCCATCGGTTTATTTTGCTTCATTCCCATTTTTCTGATTTTTGTTCTAATCAAGATAAACATGTAAACATGTGAAAAGCTCAAGCCAGTAGCTAATTGTTTATTAATATGATTATTTCGAACGTATTTGCTTTGTGAATCCAAATTGATTATTAGGCTAAGGTTCGTAACGTTATATTCAGAAAGAATTGGGCTTGATTAATATTCCTGGTGTTATTGATTTTGCAGTGGTAAGGGGTATGCCCAGCGAAATGATCCAAGTTGAAGCATCTTTAGATTTGTCTTCAGATCACTCACCAACTATTGTCACTATATATTCACATACAACTTCTTCACCCACTTGTGATTTAACGATGACAACCAAATGTATACATTGGTTGAAATACAAAAAATATTTGAGTATTCATTGCACAGAAAATATTCCATTAAATACGCCTGCTGACATAGATGACTCTATTAGAATGTTTAAGCAAACCTTAAGCAAGCTGCTCTAAATGCTACTACTACAAATCTTCATGTGAATATAATAAACTTTATTCAGCAGATGTAGAACGGCTTTTATCCGAAAAAATAAGAGTTCGTAGAGAATGGCAACGCTACAAATCCCCGCAGCTAAAATCTCGGCTGAAGGAATGTACTAAACAGCTGAAAACTCTACTAGAATATCAAAAAACCGCTTCTCTTCAAAAAATTCTGAACGGGCTCAATGCAACACCTCAAACAGACTATTCGCTATCGAGAGCAGCCCGGGGCCAGTGATATATAAGCCTGCCCATTGCGAGCTTCGAATGGAGACTGGGCAAGAACTGTCGCTGAAAAAGGTAATCTGTTTGTAAACCACTTCAGAAAGTATTTACTCCAAATACGTCTGATACTATAGTTGAGCTGCCACCAGTCCTCGCTATACCAGATGTTACTTTGAGGTTCAATATTCGAGAGATTGAACACTGTATTGCGGGCTTAAGCTCCAAAAAAAGCTGATAAAATAAGCAATAAAATACTCTTAGAGCTACCCTATACTGAAAAACGGATAATTCTATTTATTTTCAACGCTATTATGCGCCTCAAATGCTATCCTGCAGAATGGAAGGTTTTGCTGATTAGCATGATACCTAAGCCATGCAAACATCATACGAAGGTGGAATCCTATAGGCCTATAAGCCTATTGTCTAACATGTCAACACTATTTGAAAAGCTACTTATGAGTAAGCTAACACCCATACTAAATCGTACTGGATGCATTCCAGATCACCAATTCGGTTTTAGGAGACCACATAGCACGATTGAACAAACACATAGACTCGTGAAGGTGGTTAGAAAACCCTTCGAAGAAAAGAAATATTGTTCTGCGCTCTTCAACGATGTTTCTCAGGCATTTGATAAAGAATGGCACGAAGGTTTAATACATAAACTAAAGCAAAACCTACCCGAAAACATCCTTCAACTTTTAGGAAGCTACTTAACTGAGCGAAAATTTGTTTGTTAAAGAAGGTCATTTTCCACAACCCATTGAAGCCGGAGTTCCTCAAGGTAGCATCCTCGGTCCTGTATTATATCTGATATATGCCTCTGACTTGCCGGTAAGCAGTAACATACACATATCAACATTCGCTGATGATACAGATTTTCTAAGTGTTCACAACAGCCATCAAGAAGCTTCCCGCAAACTGAAAGAGTATACACCCAGTTGGAACAATGGCTAAAACAATGGCGGATAAAACTTAACGAACACAAATGTCTACACATTACTTTTACATTGTGCAGAGAAACCTGCACACCTATACAAATAAATAACCAAACTATATCTCCACACACTGAAGTAAAATATCTCAGTGTTCATCTTGATCGTCGTCTAACATGGAAGCCCCACATAAATACAAAGGTGACCCAAATGAAATTAAAAGCAGCTCAAATGATTTGGCTCATTGGAAGGAACTCTACTCGAAGCCTAGATTGTAAACTTCTTCTATACAACTCCATTCTAAAACCAATATGGTCCTACGCAATCCAGTTATGGGGCACTGCCTCGGCATCAAATGTAGAAAAAATTCAAAGGCAACAAAATAAAATACTCCGTACAATTACAGTAGCCCCATGGTATGTCAGAAACCAGCGAATTCATAAAGATCTAGATGTGCCGCTGGTTAAGACAGTGTTTTCTAAAGACGTGACAAGATACATAAAAAACTTGAGTTGCACCTAGCCCGAAACATCATTAACTTTAGAGGCCACACTCGGCTGAGAAGGAGCGACACTCTCGCTCTCAGCCGAACACTAGAGACGTAAACAGCCAAAGAACCAACCGCTGAAACAAATATGTTTGTCTGGCATTGGCTAGACTTAAAAATTACAATTTTAGAGTTAAGATTTGATTACTTATTGTTAGTTCATTTTTATTGAAGATACAATAAATAAATATAACCGAAAAAAAATATATCTATATATAATTTCTCTAGCTTCCAGCCGTGGTAGAGGGCTAAAAGATATGTCGAAAAAATTAAAAAAAATGTGTATACAATTTAGCTAAATGCAACATTCTCGAGCGATTGGATGACTTTTTCCCCTTCATAAATCTGTGCTCCACCCTAACATACATATGTAAATATATAGTATATGTATGCATACAGTCGGTTAATGAGATACCAACTACTTTTATTAGCATGTAGTTTCCAATAGGCAATCTGATGATTGCTGAGTTTTATTTATGGTAATTGTTTGGTTACTTGTTGTTTTTGAAAGCAAGTTGTCTTTCCAAAAACACAATTTTTCTTTGCCTAGTGCTGCTTTCTTGGCTTCGCTACATCGAAACTGCTCTAAATACTCCGAAAAGTCAGCTCCGTATATTCGACGTACAGGAGTTCTTGAATTGATTGTGTCATTTGGAGATTTGAACATAATTTTATCGTCCTTACGCTTTTCTCTTACATTACGATCACTTGAAAATGTTTTGATACTAGAAGTAAAAGATGGTTCTTTTCGACGCATTTGATCGGAAAGCCGCCTTATGTTAAGATGTAATTCTTCTCCTTGGTTACTGACAGAACAAAAACTGTGTCTAGTTGTTAATAAGTTAGGATTGCACACATTCAAAAATCCATAATTAGTAGGATGCGTATTTGACTTATTTTTATTTCGTTCTTTCATAATTTCAGTAGCAACTGATATTAAGGGCGGTGGAGAGTTTGTTTGATGTAAATTATTACAATCTCTGAAAGGATTGAGACTATTCTTTATCCTTGCAGGTGAAAAGCTGACAGAGCGTTTGGGTGTATTTTCCACAAAACATCCTGTGCTTTGTTTGGTAGTAAGATAAGGGGATGAAACAAAACTATTTTCAGCAGTTGTTAAAAATTGAGGCGATGTGGGAGCTGATTGCAACTGAATGTTGCTCTCTTTTATAGAATTTGATTTTGTTAATTGATTTGAAAAACTAGAAGATTTAGTTCCATTTACTAACGACGGGTCTGTTATAATTGATTCGCTATCAAACTTAGAGGCTGCAAATGATTTAGGTTGTCGAAATAATTCATGTCTTGAAATTTTGGTTATGATTTCTATATCTGCTCTTTTAATCCAAGGATTTACAGTGTTTTTTGATTCTGTATTAGTGGAATTCAATTCCTTTGGATTATATTGTTTAACGTCAAAACAAATGTTTTTTAGCCAAGGATCTTTATATGAATTATCCAAATAGCCAGTACTTCGGTTAGTTGATTCATTGCAAAAAAAATTTGTTTCTGTTCCATCGATTACGTTGGGAAAAGACTGTTCGGAACGACAAAGTTTGTTAATGTGCTTTTTGTTGATCCGGTTGTTTGCTTCAGGCAAACAAAAAAAATTAAAGTTTACATCGCTGGAATCTTGTACCATCACTCCATTTTGAGGCGGTCTTGGAGAAAGTGAACGTGTCGTTCGAAGTATTTTTAAAGGCTTGGATCCACTTAAAGATTTGTTTTTGTTTTGTGTTGCTTTAGCGCTTCCCTCGTCTTCGAAGGGCACACAATTTCTACTATACGATTTTAGTTTATTAATTTTGCATTCTATTGCATTTATACACAGTTCGTTTGATAACGATGGTGAGGGAGTAAGTTTTGTCATACTACCCAGCTTTCGTACATCCAAATGTGGACTTGTAGATGCATTTCGTGTTGGCACTGAACGTTTTGCTGTAGCTGAATCTAATGATATTTTATTACTATGGTGTTCCACCAATTCTGTTTCACTTTTTTCACAGTAACATAATAGCTTGGATGATAAGGTGGTACTAGTCGTCATTTGCGTCATGGTAGAACTTATAGTATCAGACTTGATATAATCATATACGGCAGATTTTTTTGTATTGTTAATGTATCTGGCCGATAATTGAGTTTCTTTTAAATGATGATGATTGATTTTAGTCGCTAACAATGGCGAATGCGGAGAATGTATTGGTAGAGTTGGAGCTATGGAATGATGTTGAGTATAATCACCAACAACTATTCCTCCAGGAGATGAGGATGATTTACTTGTGTGAAGATCGTAGTTTTCTATTGATAATTTTTTTGCTTCAGTTAAAGAAGTGTTTCTTTTTATATTTTTGTGTAAATATGATACTAAATTTTCCTTCAATTGATCTTGAGGCATATTGTAGCTAAACATTTCTTTATCATTGTCTTTGGCAACTGAGCCAGGTAGTTTTTGCTAGAGAAATTTTTCAGCCAAAGCCTTAGCAGATACCGAGCTTGTAGATGATGCAGCTAGAAGGAGAAAAACATGTATACATATAAATATTACTATCAGAGTAGGAAAATATTTATTTATTTATTTATTTAATCTTATGAATAAATTCTAAGACTAAAGGATATACAAGAAAAAAGCACTAGCTGCAAAGGCTATCGACTTTAAAATTTAGACATGAAGTCTGGTTTGTTTAATGAAGCTATAGATTGTGTTTATGTTGGAGATAATTGTTTCGCAAAGAAGGTTGGTATATGAAGTATTGGGGTGATTACTTTTCATGCTGGATAATGCAGTACATTCGTCAAGAATGTGTTTGATACTTAGATTGATATTGCATATGTTGCAAGTTGGGTTATTAGTTCTCTTCATTAGGTACTCGTGGGAAAAGAGTGTAAATTAAACGAAACGTTTGCTTTCGTTATGTTTTGTATTTTTCAATGTGTAAAACAAAAACAACGATTTTGATAGTCCAATTTAGTTTTGTATTGTTTGCGCTTGTGTACACTAAATGTACATTAACTTAAACGTACGCAGCTAGAAAAACAAAGAATGAGAACAAAATTTAAAAGTTTTAAGAAAATACATTTGCAAACGTTTCCCGATTCATTTGCTTATCATGGTAGAGAATGTGTTAGTGTATTTATGCTAAATTATGGCTGCCATACGTCCTGGTTTTCCAGAACTGTCCTGATTTTAGACAAATTGTCCTGGTGTCCTGGTCCACTCTTAAATTTTCCTGGTTTTTTGATACAGGTCAATGCAGACAAAAATTTAATTTTTGCTGATTTTTGTTATGATGAGGTTAAGCTTTCTGTTATAACGCTGTTTACATGAAGCAATTTTACCAGCATTCCACCTTATTATTGGTTTGACCTATGATCGTAGGAAAAATCATTAGAAAGCAGCAAACCAATAATAAGCTGACGATTTGTAGCCTGTGCCCAGGGCTGCCAAATGATTTTTATCAAAAATCGGCACTTATCGTGGAAAAAATCGGCCTTTTCGGCACTTCAATTCAAAAAATCGACTACATTAGTGATCAGAATACGCTGAAAACTTATAACAACTTATAAAACTATATTTTTGGGCTCTCTGGAAAATTTCGCTTCATTCGATACAAGGACATGACCATCTCCCATATATCCTTTTTCTCATAAACTAAATTTTTGCTACATTAGTGATCAAAATGCAAATAATTTAATATTCTCTTTAAAAAGGATCATAAATAAAATTGTTTCTAAATTTGCTCAACAAATAAGATAATTAATTTTAATTGTAATTTATGATGTTTTCTTTCAAAATGTATTTCTCAATTTCTTTGAATTCATCATTTTTTTAATGTGTTTTGTAGACCTAAGTGACGATAATTCCGGATCCGACATTAATAACAAATGAGCCATTAACTCCCTATTTGTATTTTCTCTCGTCGTTTTTCTTGTATGGGATAGTCGCACATTCCTTATATTTTTATGACTGGCCTCTAAGGCTTCTTCGGAAAAACTACCTAGAACAAAAATAGTTTTAAAAAATGTGTAAAACGTTTTTTTGATATTTTATTACCTATTGGCAAGTTGAAGTATTCCAGACCATCGCACCCATGCACTAAAACCTTATGAACAGTACTTGGCATATAATACCAGCCATACTGTATTAAATATGAGTTTCTAGTAATATTTAGCAGCTCCTTAAACGTTGTCACATTAACCGCGATTCCGCAAGATAAAACTCTTAATATTATGCCAAAATTATCAATAAGACTTCTATCAATCCCCGTAATTTCAGCAGAAATTTCACTATCTTCAAAAAATCGTCGAGCCGTGTTTCCGTCGTTAGTAGTTCCAAATCCCGTTTTTACTTGGTCTATTATTAATCCCGTCCGTGTTTTGAATTCATTTTGAATTCTTTTTTTGTTTTGTGAAAAAATTGAGGCATTTTCCTTATTGACTCTCCAAACTTTAGAAGGAAGACGGTAAGCAATGTGCAATATACATTCAAAAAAGCGTATCCAGCAGTGGAGTGTAGAAAGTCCATATTTATAATTATTAATACAAGGGTTCTTAATAATGTTTATATTGTTCATATCTGTAGGGCTTGCATTACATATAAAGCACCTACTTGCTGAGTTTGTGTTACTCAAAACATTTGCAACTGAACCATCTATCATTGTGCAGTGCATATCGTAAGACACCTCAACAGTTGAACCATTTGTATCAATTACAGAACATTCCAAATTTTAAAATTTTTCAATAAAATCGTTGTACACTTGCTTAACTAAAACTGGATTATCTTTTGTTAATACAAATTTAAGCGGTCTACAATACATTGTGGAAGATGGCGTTTTATTTACCCATAATACTTCCTTTGAGTCTAAATTAACCATTCTGAAAAAATAGAAATTTTAAATATAAAAGGATAATTGTGGAATGCACGTATAAATGTACATCTGTGTATAATAATTTACATACCTCAGAGGGACAAAGGCTACAAAAAAAAATGAACTCGTCGGAACTATTTTCGTTTTCAAATTTTTGCTTATATCGACTATGGCCAGAGCTACCATCCATGCCCCACTTGCAAATTAGGGACAGCTTTGTACATTTTTGTTCCGTATTACAAATTTTAATCACACTTTCCGCCGTTTTACACATTATACATTTTAAGTCAACCTCTGCTGAAATGTCAGTCGTTGCAATAGAGGGTAAGAATTTCAATTTTTCATTTCTTAACGCATATAATGATGGCAAACAGTTTGGATGAAGCTCATTAATTGCTTCCCGCAATACGTTATATTTTCGTTCCGACAAATCCAAATCCATGTATAGCGCCAATCACTTTTCAATAGAAATGCATTTTACATCTGCTTTAGTGCTGTCTAAATTATTATTACACCTCTTTCTTAATTTGTCTGCTGCATATTGAAGTTCTTCAAACGAATAATTTTCAATCAATTCTGAAATCTTTCTATTTTTTGATCTAACAGAACTTTGACTGAATACTTTCTTTTTTCTACCAGATTTAGTCATTTCTTCATTTGTAGTATGTGACTCGTTTGTTTCCATATCTGATGCTATTGAAGATTCCATTGTTTCCAGTTGTTCTATGTCAGATACAATAGATATCTTATGTTCGCAAGTTTTGCTCGTTCCTAAATATTTTAGTTTTAAAGTTCAACTCTTTTACTTAGATTAAAAAGAATATCAATATACAACTTACATTGTCTGGGTCGAAAAATTTCCAATTCAACCACTTAGAATACTTTTTATCGAAGAATTGTCTATTGGATCTACTCTCGCGCCAATATTTTTTTATTTTATTGTCAAACAATTTAATTTTTCCTAACAACACTTCTTTTTCAAGACTTGAATCCCCAATTTTGCCTTTTATAAATTTATATACTTCTGGGATTTTATTTTTTGAAGACACTGATAACCAAAAATCAACTATATCGGAATTAATAATACAATTTGTCATTATCGAAAAATATTGCTTCACAACTAGTAAATAAATTTAGCAAAATAGTTTTATTATGCATATACATATGTATATAGAGATGAATCAGTGAGATTATTTAACTTACGAACGAGATGAACCAGTGAGATTATTTAACTCACGAGGGCTCACTATTAGATTATAATGACTACTGCAGCACGAGGTTATTTCAATATTGACTAGGTATTAATTTAATGTTTTAGTGGTAATTCCACAATTAATTCAAATATTATTGATAAAAAAATGGTGAAAACTTCAAAACAATCGCAAACTATTAGAAAATGATGACGTTAAACTGAAATAAACACGCTCTCATCTCTTGCTCAAATATAAAAAATAACGGAAAATAGCAAAATGTAAATAACAATATCAATCATATCCAGGGTTGTCAGATTTTTTCTGGCCTATTTCGCCAAATTGATTTTAAAAATCGCCAAAAGTCGCCAAAATCAATTTTATGCAGTTTTTCTTAATAAATATTTGTTGCTGGCCCTAAGCAAACATTAGTGTTGTATATGGCATTGGTGGTACAATATGAAAATTGGATTTTGCCCACGAATAATGTAATAATATTAGAATAGAATTAGAATAATATATTAGAATAATATTGCGCCATCTGCCGGACGAACTTCAAACTACACAGAAACACTACTCACGCCCTATAGAGCATGTATATGAAGTTTGGTCAAAATCGGTTCAGTAGTTCTTGAGTTACGGTGCAAAAACACAAAAAAACTAAAAATTGCGCCATCTGTCGGACGAATCACTATTTCTGAAAGGGGCGTAGCATTTACCGGGGTAGAATATATATAAAAACACACGCCGGTCTTTTACAAATATTTTGTGGGGTGGAAGGCGAAAATCTGTTGGGGCATTAAAGAGTTCACCCCTAACAAATAAACGTGTTTTTGATTTTTATATATATTAAGATATTTTTGGTCTTTGTAAAACTAAAAAATATAGATGTTTTAAAAAAATACAAAATTTCAAATTTCCGGTTAAAAATCTTAAATTTTTTTTTTACTGGTGGTTAGATTTGTTAACAAAGTATATAATCTCAAAAATAAAAAATCGCCTACTTTTTATTTATATATTTTTTTAATTTTTTCAAAGTTTGCAAAACTTTAGGGTTTCCGTCAAAATAAAAAGAAAAAATTCTTTAAATTTTTGGTAAATTTTTGTCACTATTTAATAAAAATTATACACTACATCAAAATTTGATTAATTTTTTATAGTAATAAAACAAAAAAATTTTATAAACTTATTTTTTTTAAATTTTGGCAGTACCATAAACTTAGGTCTTTGCAACTTTTTCTGAAACTTAGGAAATATGTCTTAAAAAATTCATATAAGTTTTACATTTCCGGGTGAAAAATCTAAAACTTGTTTACATATTCTATTTAAGCCCTTTACAATGTACTAACATCACAAATATAAAATTACCTACTCTTAAAAAAAAATTTTTTTCACTCTATCAAACTTTTGCATTTTGGGAATTCCAAATAAAAAATCGCAAAAGTTTTCGATTGCACAAACAACTTTTCTATATAAAATATTTACAAAAAATTATTTTTGTTTTTTTTGTACCTATAGTTATAAACAAAACTGTTAAGTTTCAAAGCAGTACAATAAAAAATTAAATTTTAAGAATTTTTTTTGTAACACAGTAAAAACCGTTTTTCCGTTCAACAGTTTTACCTCAAACATTTTTTGACTTTAGCGCCCTCTACTGTTAACAAAAAGACGAGATGATAAATTCTATTTACGAATTTATTTAAGGTACTTTGTTAGCATTACAAAAATGTATATTACTTAAATATTCTAAGCACTTTATTTTATTTTAATTTTGCCTATGGGATAAAGCACTGTGCGACGGTTACTGAATTGTCATCAAATGATTTATGGTGGCATGGACCTTTATGGCTCAAACTTCCTCATAATGAATGGCCATCAAGAAAGGCTGATTTTGAAACTGAAGAAGAAAAACGGCCACTACGAGTTCTTACCACTACAATACATCCCGATAATATTCTTGCAAGCTTTTCTGACCTTCCTCGTCCATTAAGTCATATGTTACATATTTCGTTTCTACAACCGTCTGCGCGCCAAACAAAAGTCTGATAACATCAATCACGAGCTGTCAGCTAAAGAAATAGTTTTCGCCAAAAATCATTTGATAGTCGCCTGCCAAAAATCATTTTTCAGCGACGAATATTCACAATTATTACAACAAAAGCCGCTGTCCCGCAAAAGTTCGCTCCTAACTCTCAACGCATTTTTGGACTCTAACGGAGCTATGAGAATTAATGGCCGTTTGGCAAATTCCCCTACATTAACTTACGATGAACGGTTCCTCATTTTACTACCCTATCATCCCAGTTTTACGCGATTACTTCTTAAATACTTACATCAATACTCCCTTCATGGTCAAAAAGCGCTGTTATATCGCCTAATGAGACTACGTTGTTACGTCCCTAGACTCAAAACTTTGATAAACACGATATTATCTCAATGTATACATAATGTGAGACATAAACGTCAAGTCAGCCAACAAATCATGGCTGTATTACCCCCCGAGCGTACGAGTTTATCTCGTCCTTTCCACTGGCACAAGACACTGTACGGGGATGGGTAATCATCGGAAATTTGCCGTTTAAAAGTTTACATGCAGCTTGTTCAACTTTACCCTAACATTTTCTTTATATAATAATTATATGCATTGTATTCGTTTATTTCTACACTTAGATTCATACACTTACATTTGAATTCTCTATTTTTATACTATTTGAATGAAAAGTTGTATTATATATTATACCACACACATGTATTTCACGTCTTTTATATCATTATAGACCGACCCTCGTTGCTATTGCAATATAGCAAGGGGGCGGAATGTTTACACACGGTAACCCTGTGAATGTTTACGCACGGTAACGCTGTGCGGTTCGCTTTGCCTTTTTCTTTTCCCTTTTTGTTTCGAGGAAAAGAACATTTTTTTCTTATGATTGAGTTGTAATTAGACTATCAAAAAACACGCACACTGAACTAAACACGGAGTGAAATACCGGTAACAATACATAAATACATATAAATCAAAAGAAATAGAATTTTAAGACTACTTGCTTGAACTTCCAAATTATAGTAAATTAGTAGTGACATTTTATTCGGCAGAATTTGCAAGTGCAGTGTTTAAATCTTTAATATAAACTAATAAACACAAAAATTATTATTAGAAATTTATTAAATATAAAACCGTGTTATTAATATCTACAAAAGGCAACATATTTTTATAATTAAATTAAATAGTAGAATTTAAACAAATTGTGAAGAGCTTTATTTTTTCATTTCTCTTTTTGCTTTAATTCGCTTGCATATTTCTAAGAAAATACAAGATTCGTTTTAAATTATTGTTTCGGTTTAAATTAAAAGCATCAATAAATAAAATATTTTAATAAATTATCAATTAAAAATGCTGTGTGGTGTAATTATTTGCATGCACTTAATTAATATTCAGTGTCCGTATGTGATTGACCTTGACTTCCATTAATGTGTTAATGTTGTCTTGCAATTTGATCAATATCTGCGGGAAGACAACAGAGGTGGTGCAATAAAATTTACATAGTTTAACCCACTAGGAGTTTCATCCATTCACAAACAAAACAAAAGCTAAAAAATCACTATAGGCATATATATAAATAGTTCCAAACAGAATCCATCATCCAACATCATCAACCGGTAAGTCAGCAGATTTCCATATACTAGACATATAAAGTCCAACCCCCGTGTGCCCTGCACACTAGTATTAAATATTTGTATATTGTTATATATATATTTTTTGTTTACTGCCGACCGAAAACCAAGACGCGTCTCTTTCACTCAAGAGTAAATTGGAAAAAAATTATTATATATTAGTACC
The DNA here is from genome assembly GCA_956483635.1 of Panzeria rudis. Classification (NCBI taxonomy): domain Eukaryota; kingdom Metazoa; phylum Arthropoda; class Insecta; order Diptera; family Tachinidae; genus Panzeria; species Panzeria rudis. The sequence goes on from CATQFL010000194.1 coordinate 90,621, forward strand.
AGCTAATATATTTGTTGTTTGTGTGCCTGCTTGTTTATGGGTTCATGATTAGTTTTACAACACGAAAAATAACAGATGTATACATTAAATATTAAACTAAACGGTGTTTGTTAATACTTTGCCGCTACGAGTATGAGTAATTCTGAGTGAATTCAACAAATAGGTGTGCCGAATGGCTTTTAATTTTAATAGAAAAAATTGAGCACAATCTTGTGGTACTAGAAACACATAACCGCCATCTTTTTATTTATTATTGAAACGATTCCTGCCTTAGTTCGCATAAGTTTGTAAAGTTGAATCAAGTCGCCTTCTTTGACGGGTAGGACTCGCGACACTGGTAAATGTGCCTTGATCACGTTTAGTTCTCTCTGAAGCTGATTTGGTGATAAAAGAGAAGGACTAATTCTACCATGATGGGAGTCCGTTAAGACGTTTATTATTTCAGCTTCAATTCAGCGGAGTCGTGTTGCTGTTAAAATCAGCTCTCTAGATAGAAATGTTGTTAAATATGCGATCTTTAGTTGATGCTGGTCCTCCGTTACTTGATTTTGTAGCCTTGTTATTTCATTTTGTGTTTCATTTAACCTTGACTGCAACGAAAGTTCTGTTTCTTTGATAATATTAAGAGTAGAATCAATTATGGATGTTTGATTTCGTAGTAATGAGTAAAGATGCTCTCTGCCCGTTTCTGCCTGGCGTATCGTGCGTTCCATTTCTGTGGCATAATCAGAGTCGAGAACACCAAAGAGGCTTCTTGCTACGTTCCCGATGATGTTGAGGGCACCTCTACGCATTCGACCAGACATGATCACGTTCTCATCTTGTATCAGATCGGCCTGAAGCTGTTTTAGGTTGCTTATGAAATCGTGACACATGTTTGCTTGTGGAGAAAAATTGCAGAGATTGGAAAAGGTTTCCAATGCGGTTGAAAATGCCTTAACTTCTGATCGGAATGGAACGAGATCGTAATACACCATTATTTTCCATTCTGCTGTGATTGTTCTTGCTGTGCTTATCCCTTCAAAATACAGGCCGGGATCCCTGCTGAATTCCTCCGAATTTATTGGTTTGCCGAGAACAGCAGGGAGTAAGAGAAGGGTGAGCAAGGTTGTGGATAGTAAGCTGCAGCCAACAGATTTAGGTCGCTTGGTGGGAGACGAGTCTGGTTCGGATGACCTCTTTAAGGTTTTGTTTGCAGGTTTCTAATTTGTTTCTTCATTCATTAAAGGGGCTAAGCGATGAATAGCAAGTGACTTAATACCTGATGACGTTTTGACCTTGACCACTCGTACGAAGCCATCATGACCTTTGCAGATATTTACTATTCGACCAAGGGGCCATTTCATGAGTGGCACATTGTCTTCTTTGATGATTACAAGTTGACCTTCTTGAACGTTTGATGAAGCTGTTCTCCACTTATGTCGTTGTTGTAATTCTGAAAGGTATTCTTTTGACCATCGATTCCAAAAAGCATGTTTCATGTGAGACACTAGTTCCCATCTTTTCGCGAGTGATGATGTTGGCTGTTTTGTCTGTCTGTCGAATTGAGCGGTTAACGGTTCTCCTATCAAAAAATGGCCTGGTGTTAAGGCCGTTAGATCATTCGGATCTGATGACATTGGTGTTAGCGGTCTTGAGTTCAGAATGGCTTCCACTTCTATTACAACCGTTTCCAACTCCTCATGGGTCAGAGAAGCCACGGCGGTCGTTCGAAGAAGTAAGTGTTTGGCTGATTTCACGGCAGCCTCCCAGAGACCTCCGAAATGGGGAACTCTGGGCGGGATGAACTTAAATTCTATTCCTTCCTTGGCGCAGGCATTTTCTATTTTTTCTTGGGAACTGGAACTGAATATAGCTGTATTAAGCTCTTCAAGCTTGCTTTTAGTTCCAACAAAGTTTGGCAGCGTCCACGCCGAGAAATGAACCTTTTCAATGCCCCTATGAGTGCATCCGTGGTCAAATCTGTCACTACCTCCAAGTGTATGGCCTTGGTGGCAAAGCAACAGAATACTGCAATATACACCTTATGAGGGCGCTTTCCTCTGAGCTTATAATGTACCCAGAAAGGGCCACAGTAATCTACCCCAGTTGTGATGACTGGTCGACCTGGGCTTATTCTGCAACTTGGTAAATTGCCCATTATTTGATTGAACATTCGTGGCTTGGCTCTTGTGCAACGTATACACTGATGGACCACAGATCTTGTCATTGTTTTCCCTTTCAGAATCCAAAACCTTTGTCGTGCTGTAGCTAGTAATTGCTGTGGTCCACAATGATGATTTTCATTATGTAGGTTTACCAGGATCAGCCTTGCAATAGGATCGTTATATGGTAACACGAGGGGATGTTTTGCGTCGTATGACAGCTGTGATGCTTCTAAGCGCCCACCTACTCTTATTAATCCTGCTGAATCTAAGAAAGGGCACAAACCTTTAAGCGGACTTGCTCCTTCGACTATTTGAGACCGTTGAAGTGTTTTCAATTCGTCTGGGAAATCAGATTGTTGCATTACTCGCACTATGATATGAAAAGCATTATCCAGTTCAATGGCAGTGATGCGACTTCCAGTTTGGGTTGAGTTTTTTCTGATCCTTTGAGCGAATCTTAGTACATAGGCTACAGTGCGTTGAAGGAAGATAAATGAATTTCTGTGGTTGATGCTGTAAACCCAGTCTTCGACGTTAGATGATGCTGCAGCAGTCACGATTTGAGTCTTCATCTTAAACTCCAAATTGATAGCGTTCTGAGCGTTCTTTTTAAATGGTCCAGGCCAGATACATTCTTGGCCATGCAAAAATGGAGGGCCATAAAACCACAAGTTCAAGCTTGGTAGTTTCTCTGGAGTTACGCCTCTCGAAATGAAGTCAGCTGGGTTTTCCTTTGATTTGACGTGTCGCCATTGACTATTGAGGGTTCGGTTTTGTATCTTGCTGATTCGGTTAGCCACGAAAGTCTTGAGTGATGAAGACGCTGAATTTGTCCAATACAAGACAATTTCTGAGTCAGACCAAAAGAAAAGCTGTTTGTCGTCGTACCGTAACTCCCTTTTTACCTTGTTGGCTAGTTCTGCTCCTAGAAGTGCTGCGCAAAGTTCTAGCCTTGGTAAGCTAACCTTTGGAGAGGCGCAATTCTGGACTTGGAGCACAACAGTCGGACTATTATTCCTCCATTTTTGAGCTTGGATCGAATGTAGACTGCTGCTCCATAAGCCCTTTCTGATGCGTCTACAAATACGTGCAATTGGACGTGCGATGCTATTTGACCATTGAAAACATGTCGTGGTATAGGAGTGTTGTCTAACGTGTTTAGTGACTTATGGAAATCAAGCCATTTCGTTGTGAGATCTTTAGGGAGTTCCTCATCCGAAGATCTTTTACCTTCCCACAGTTGTTGAATGAATATTTTGGTTAAAACCACGACTGGGCCTGCAATACCCAAAGGTTCGTAGATTCGTGCCACATCTGAGATGACAGATCGTTTTGTTATACTCGAAGTTGGCTGAAGATTTGCCTTTAGGCAAAATTGATCAGAAGATGGGCACCATATTAGTCCCAGTGCCTTGATTGATGCATTTTCGAAATCAAGGTTGACTTCTTGATCTTCGTGTGGTATATCTTGGAGTAGATGGCGATGGTTTGCACACCATTTACGTAACTTGAAACCAGCTTCCTTGAGCAAGTTTGTTAGTTGGGATTGCATTTCCTTAGCTGTTGCTACACTATTAGAACCGCTTATTCCGTCATCAACGTAAAAGCCCTGGCCCAAGATCGTTGCACCCAGCGGATATTTGTCCATACGAGTGGCCGCTAGCCTTTGTAAACATTTCGTCGCCAGATACGGGGCTGATGATGTGCCAAATGTAACGGTGTTTAGTTGAAAATGGCGTAGTGGCTGGCCAGGATTCTCTCTCCACAGAATTTGTTGAAGGTTCCTGTCTCGTTCGTCTATGAGGATCTGACGGTACATTTTTTCAATGTCTGTGGTAAAGACAAATCTGGGTAAACGGAAACGTAGAAGCATTCCGAAGAGGTCCCCTGCACGGTTGGACCTGTAAGTAAAATGTCGTTTAATGAACGATCTGTTGATGTTTTTGCCGATGCATCAAAAACGACTCTGAGCTTAATTGTGCTACTTGCTGGACGCATAATGCAATGATGTGGAATGTAGTAACGTGGGCCGTAGAGAGTTTTTGGGTCGATTTGAGTCATGTGACGAAGATCTTCATATGACTTCATGAAGTCCTTGTATTGTGTTTCGAGCTTTTCATCTCTTCTGAATCGTCGTTCCAAAGCACGGCATCTGGAATATGCTGTTGGTTCTGATTCGCCAAGTGCTGCCGCGTCTTCAGATAAAGGTAAACGAACAACAAATCTTCCATTGGGATTTCTAGTTGTGGTTTGAATAAAGTGAGTTTCACATGCTTGGTCAGCGGCTGTATAATTGCTTTCTGTAGGAACATCTTCAAACTTCCAGAATTTTTCAATTAGTTCGTCAGTTGACACATCCTCTTCACTAAAAACTGCGCATATCGCTTCAGTTGTGCTGTTTTCCGATACTCTGCCACTGGCGATCCATCCCAGTTTTGTGTTCAACAATATTGGAAGATTATCGGCCAACTCTATTTTCCCGTTTTGCATAAGACTGAAGTAGTATTCGGCGCCTAGAAGAATATCCACCTTTCGAAATATGGGTCAGCTAAGTCTACATTTGGGATTTGCCAATTTGAAATGTCAATTTGTTGATTTGGTTGTGGAGGGATGATTGTACGCAGAACAAAAGCGTCTAAGTTAGTTGCAAAATTGTTATTTCTGGCTTGCAATTTAACATTTATGCGCTTTGTGGCCCTTCTTCGTGCGTTTCCAATACCATCAATGCATAAAAGGGCTTCAGGTGAATATAAAGACAATCTTTTTACGACACGCTCGGATACTAGATTCACCTGAAACCCTGAATCCAATATTGTTCTAAATTCTCCTGAATTTCCGTTGGCCGCTGTTAACCTTACTCTTGCTGTTGCAAGTATTACATAACCCTGTCGCGACGTCGGGTTGTTTGTGGCAGCTGATGTAACAGTCACATTAGTAGTGTTAGCTGTTTTCCGTACATCACTTGAGTGCTGATCTGCGGTTGAAACTCAAATTCCAAGAATGATAAAAACTCAGCTAGAACTGGCACGTTCCTTGGATTGGTTAACGATTGCATGTACCTTACATGTGTGCTTCTATCAAGTTTCCTCATCAGAAGCTGAATAAGAATTGCATCCCATGAGGCTGTTGCAATTCCTAAATTGTTTAAAGCCAACATACACTCCTTGGTGGTGTTATGAAGAGTCTTAATCGCTGAAGCAGATGACGTAGCTGCAGGCTGATCAATTAATTTATCTACCAGGTTTGCCACAAGAACTCTTTTATTGTTGTAGCGGTCCTTGAGTGTTTCCCAGGCAGTGGCATAATTTGTTTCTGCTAATGACAACTGACTTATTACACGTTCAGCTTCGCCGGATAAGTTACTTTTCAAATACCGCATTTTCTGAATAGTTGGTATTGGTTGCTTGTCTACCATTTCAGAAAATAAGTCATGGAATTGACGCCATTTCAGGTAATCCGCACTAAATTGAGGTATCGTTAAATTTGGCAGTTGTAACGATTTGACTTTACAACTGTTTGTTATTAATTCTGGTGCTGCTGTTTGAGTGTGCATATCATTCGGTTGAAGGTTGTCTGCCTGCACGAAAAGATTGACTAGAGTTTGCTGCATCAAATCATATAACGCTTCATATTCATTCTGATCATGTCCATACGTAGCTGAAATTGTAAACTGCTCATGAACTTCATTATATAGAATTTATATTTTCTCCCATAATTTCTTTATATTACTTATGTTCAGGTCAAAAAACTGTTTTGGCTTATCCTCTATGAATGTCAATGAATTTAATAGCCGTTTCAGAGCTGCTAAACGCATATTTAGTTTGCGGATGATGCCAGTAGTACTATTAGGATCGTCAGGCATAGGTGTAACTCCTTGTGCTTTAGTTGTAGCCTTCGAAATTCCACTGGACCTAGTGGCCGCTTCAGGTTGATCTTAATGTTCAGCCCTAAGACGTTTAGTTTCCTGATTAAACATGTCCAAGTATTCCTCTGTTATTTTTTTGATTTTGTCATAGTAGCCCTCCGTGAAGTAGTCGAATTTCATTGGGTCATCGCAATCTTCCTGAATATCCGAATCCGTGTTTTGAAATTTATCACAACACTCCTGAAGACGTCTCGAACGTTCCTCGAAGTAAGCCGATGTTTTTCTTTCAGCTGGGTCCGTTTTGAAATTTCTTATTATCTTCTGGATATCTTCGCCCGTTGAGATTTGAAGGTCCAATAATTTTTGAATTGTCTCCATTTTTACCGTTTACCCAGATTATTTGTTATAAAAACGTTTTGTATCACCAATGTTATGATGCTTGATCGCTCAGGTAGCGTGTTAAATTCAGCAATGAGTGCTTACAAGATCCTTACCGCTGGTGGGGGGAACTTGAAGTTCAGAACTGTTTGGGGTCACCAATGTTAAGTTTGATGTTAAATTCTAGGTACATAAACCAAGAATTTGTTTGGTATCACAAGGTACTTTGGATCACGTAACAAAGGTGCAATAAAACAAGTCAATTTGTCTACTACTTATGTCTTTATTTTTCTTCTATATTTATACAAAATATTATAGCTAATTAGACTCATACGCTAAATAATTAGGTCACTTATTAATGCAAGGTGTAAAAAATAACTAGAAATGCTGAATTTGTAAAGTCGCTGACCATTGAAGACATTGAACTTATGTTCTTTATTGTGGTCATTGACTGGTGTTAAATAAACAAACAAAACTTATTGGTAATATGACTACACATGTATATGCATGTGTGTATGTTATGCTGTGACTGCAATATGATTCTTCGGTCACTAACCATTAATGCATTGCACTTATTGTTTGTGTTCTTTTTTTATAAACAAACAATTGCAAATGCATTAACATACATACACATCTGTTTGGATGTTTATGAATTTAATTTTAATGAGTTGAATAATTATGATGAACTTAATTTAAGGTCGCCAACATTTTTATGATTAACATTTTCATTTGACAACAAACTGATGAAAAATACAATATACAATTTTCGAAGATATTTACCTAATTTAATTAGTTAAACTAACATTATTTTTAAGTAAATTGTATTGTACAAATTACCTAATGGCATAGTTAATAAAGCTTAGCTTTTTACTTCCATATAAAAAGAAGGCTAAGTTAAAATAGTACAACTTATATTTTTTGTGTGTATGGATGTATGTATATACATTTTATGGCTTATTGAAGGCACGGCCGAATATAGCACTCTTACTTTTTTATATTTTAAGTATGTACATAGCACATGTAAAATAAGCTCAACTAATTTATTTATTGATTTTAATATCCGAAATAGTTGTACAGTTATTCTGGATATTGTAATTCGGGATTTTAAATTCGTGATTTTATGTTTCGGGCATATAATCAACCGCAGCACAAAGCGAATTTATATCGTATACATATATCACATTTTGATATCTTACCATCTTGTTCATTTTTATCGCATTTTGTTTTTTTCCTTGGTGATGATGCTATTAATGATGTTGAAGCAGCGTGTTTTTCTTCCAAACTTGAAATGGCAGAAGTTGAAGCAATTTGGTTCTCTAAAGATAGAGATGCTTCGGTTTCTATTATATTTTTATTTATTACTTCTGCCGATGTCTTTAATTGTCATTTAACCAATTCGACTGTCAAAAATCTTTTTAGGCGTTCGAAATATTGTGAATGAAGTTCGACATCATTATGTCCAGCTCCCTGAAAAAAAATAAATAATTCATTGCAAGGTATGACTGATAATGTTTTGTTTAAATTGAATAAACTGGGTTTTTATCAAAATTAGCCGGTTTCGAATAACTTATATTTTTCGAATAATTTAACTCGCCGGGTTTATCTGTCGGATAATTGAAGTTTTTCACCGAAATTAGTTTTCACGGTTTTCATTAGAAAATTATTTATTACTTTTGATGTTTATGATACTCTTGGCTGAAGTGATTACCGCGTTGTCTACAAACCCTGAGGTCTTGAGTTCGACACTAGTTTCAAGCAAGCCATCAACATCATGAATTTTTCTGATGTGCATTGATGTGTCATTGTGTTTATTGTTGTTGGACTGTGAAAGTAATGAAGTCATATCACTGATCACTTAGCAGTACAAGCAGCGATGAATACTGTCATATAATAATGCACATCATAGCACCCTCCTGCGTCGGTACTGTAGCTGAATCGTCAGCAAAGTAAAAGAACTAATAAAATGGCTACATATCTTCACCCTTTGAGGACCATACATTTTTACCGCGAAAAATTTATATGAAAAATATAAACATTTTTATTTCTGTTTAATGTTAGCATAATTAGAGTTATTTGTGGTAGATACCAAAGCTGTCAATACACGAAGGAAATCAAATTAACACATTACATTGATTTCCAAATGGATTTGTGTGGTTATATGTTTTATTACACGCGGAATGTACACATTTCAGTGTGCGTGCTTATCAATTTTGTTGAGAGATCATTCCAGGATTCATCTGAGAATGTGTATGCCCATTAGATAATGTTAGCTATCAATGCCTTGGCCAAAGCTAATCAAAATTCTATTCAAGAACAGACATTAGTTTATTATATACTAACAACCTAATTTATAAAAAATTTTGATTTATAAAATATGTTTTATTTTTGTATGAAAGTTTGTTTTATTAATCTGTTATGTCAGAAATATTCTTTATAAATAAAGGCAAAGGCAAAATACCTGATGTTATTAATTTTAGAGTGGTAAAGAGTGTGCCCATCGAAATTATCCAAGTTGAAGCATCTTTAGATTTGTCTTCAGATCATTCAGCAACTATTGTCACTATATATTCACATAGAACTTCTCCACCCACTTGTGATTTAACGATGACAACCACACGTATAAATTGGTTGAAATACAAAAAATATTTGAGTGCTCATTGTACAGAAAATATTACATTAAAACGCCTGCTGACATATATATTAGAATGTTTGAGGCAAACCTTAAGAAAGCTGCTCTAAATGCTACTACTACAAACCTTTAGGCGAGATATAATAAAATTTAATCAGCAGATATAGAACGGCTTTTATCTGAAAAAAAGTAGTTCTTAGAGAATAGCAATGCTACAGATCCCCTCAGCTACAGTCTAGGCCGAAGGAATGTACTAAACAGCTTAAAACGCTACTGGAATATCAAAAAAACCGCTTCTCTTAAAAATTTTCTGAATGGGCTCGACGCAAACAGGCCCGAGGCCTCCAAAGACCAGTGATATATAAGCCTCCAAGAGCTGACGCTGAAAAAGGTACTCTGTTTGTAAACCACTCACAGTATCTACTCCAAATACGTCTGATATTATAGTTGAGCTGCCACCAGTCAGGTTCAATATGCGTGAGATTGAACACTGTAGTTGCGGGCGCTGATAAAATAAGCAATAAAATGCTCTTAAAGCTACCCTATACTGCAAAACGGATAACTCTATTTATTTTCAGCAGTATTTTGCGCCTAAAATGCTATCCCGCAGAATGGAAGGTTTTGCTGATTACCATGATGCCTAAACCAGGCAAAGATCATACGACGGTGGAGTCCTATAAGGCCTATAAGCCTATTGTCTAACACGTCAAAACTAGCTAACACCCATACTGAATCGTACTAGATGCATTTCAGACCACCAATTCGGTTTTAAGAGACAACATTGTACTATTGAACAAACAGATAAACTCGTGAACGTGGTTAGAAAAACCTTCGAAGAAAAGAAATAATTGTTCTGCGCTCTTAATCGATGTTTCTCAGGCATTTGATAAAGTATGGCACGAAGGTTTAATAAATAAAATAAAATAAAACTTACCGGAAACCACCCTTAAGCTTTTACAAAGCTACTTAACTGAGCGAAAATTTTTTGTTAAAGAAGGTAATTTTCTTAGCCCTCCGCAACCGATTGAAACCGTAGTTCCTCAAGGCAGCATCCTCGGTCCTGTACTATATCTGATATATGCCTCTGACTTGCCGGTAAGCAGTAACATACACATATCAACATTCGCTGACGATACAGCTTTTCTAAGTGTTCAAAAAAGCCATCAAGAAGATTCCCGCAAACTGCAAGACTATACACCCCAGCTGGAACAATGGCTAAAACAATGGCGGATAAAAATTAACGAACACAAATGTTTACACATTACTTTTACATTGTGCAGAGAAACCTGCCCACCTATACAAATAAATAACCAAACTATACCTCAACACACTGAAGTAAAATATCTCGGTGTTCATCTTGATCGTCATCTAATATGGAAGTCCCACATAAATGCAAAGGTGACCCAAATGAAATTAAAAGCAGCTCAAATGATTTGGCTCATTGGAAGGAACTCTACTCTAATTGTAAACTTGTAAACTTCTTCTATACAACTCCATTCTAAAACCAATATGGACCTACGGAATTCAGTTATGGGGCACTTCCTCGGCATCAAATAAAGAAAAAATTCAAGGGTGACAAAATAAAATACTCCGTACGATTACAGCAGCTCCATGGTATGTCAGAAACAAGCGAATTCATACAGATTTAGAGTGCCGCTGGTTAAAACAGTGTTTTCTAAACACGTGACAAGAGACATCAAAAACTTGAGTTGCACCCAAATCCCCTAACTCGAAACATCATTAACTTTACAGGCCACACTCTGCTGAGAAGGAGGGACACTCTCGCTCTCAGACGAACACGAGACACGTAAGCAACAAAAAACCAACCGCTGAAACAAATATTTTTGTCTGGCATTGACTGGACTTTAAAATTTAAAATTTTTAGAGTTAAGATTTGATTAGTTTTTGTTAGTTCAATTTTATTGAAGATACAATAAATGAATATAGCCGTTAATAAAAAGATCTTCTTTGTGTTTGTGAAACATGGTTTGATCCTGAATCTGATGATGATATTCATAAGATTTTAAACTTTAATTTGATTCGTCACGACAGAAGATCTGTTGCAATTTATTATAAATAATTCTTGCAAAAAAACCGACTAAAAAATAGGCGTGGCACCGCCATCATATTTTATCATCATGTACTTTTACGAAGTCTAATAATAATCGGATAAGTGGAAGTAGTTAAAATGTATATTTCCTTTTCATGGGCGTCGCACTGCCCACTTCTCTAAACATAATGTTGTATTGTAACGATAACTAAAGGTGTATGCAAAGTTTCATAAGAATCGGTTTAGTAGAAGTGGTTGAAAAATAATATTTACTTTGAATGAGCGTGGCACAGCCCACTTTTCTGATCCTGATTTAGTATTTAAACAGAAGCTTAATGTGTGTATAAAGTTTCATAAGAATCGGTTGAGTAGAATTAGTTGAAAACTAATGTATATTTACTTTGTATGGGCGTGATGCCGCCCATTTTTGAACGGGACCAATCTGGAAGTACATCCTTTTGAATAGAGAAAAAAATCCGAAATCGGTTGATAAATGGTGGTTTTAAGGGAACATACATAAAAAAATACATGACGAATTGATAACCTTTCTCCTTTTTTTAAAGTCGGTTAAAAAGGGTTGAAGCATAAAATTGTCATGAAATCTGAGTTAGATAATATTATTGAGTTCATTGGCGTTGAGTTTCAGGGCTCTAATTCCACTAAATGTTGTGCATTGTGTGTATACAATCGTCATAAGGTAAATGTACTTGACGACTTTTTTGACAAGTTGAATGAGATTGCGGTGAATTATGAACTGTTTGCGGTGACTTTAATATTGATTTGTCGGTTGACAATGCAAGATCATATAATCTTCTGGATGGCATGAATGCAAGTAGTTTGAATGTTATTAACTCTTGCTACACCAGATTCACACCTAACGTTAAATCTGATCTACTAGACCTTTTCTGCACCTCTAATAGTTCACTAACCATTCATTTTGACCAGTTTTCACTTGCCGGTATTTCTGACCATGATATGAAATTTCTTGTAAGTGATTTTGATCTGCACTGCAATGATAGTAACACCTATTTCTATTCGCGTAATTAGAAACGGATCAGTGTTCGACAATTAAGTCTTGATGTTGATAATGTGAATTGGAATGAATTCTGGTTCTCTGATAATATTGATGATAAATTGGCCAGGATCTCCAGAAACGTATTAACGTTATTTGAGACATGTTTCTTTAAAGAAAACAAAAATTCGCAACTTTAATCAGCCCTGGTTCAATGAGGAAGTTAAATCTATCATAGGGATACGTAATAGACCCTATGCTATTTGGAAGAATAGACCATGTGAGTACAACTGGGAGAGGTACCGGTTAGCTAGAAATTGAGTGCATGTTGTTACGAAAAATAAGAAATGTGAATATTTTAAGAGTAAATTAAATACAAATATTTCGTCTAGTGAGCTATGGAAAAATCTTGAGCAACTTGGTTTGAGGAAAAAGAAAATTGAATGCATTATTTGTCCTGAAAGAATGAATAACTTCTTTTTAAAATCATATGTCGTAAATAGTACTGACACCTACCGTATTAATCACAATATTTTATTTGTTGGCAACCTCTTTACTTTTAGCCCATTTAGCACTGAAGAGGTTGATAGATCAATTTCGGCAATTAAGTCTACCGCAGTTGGCTATGATGGTATTAGTATTAAATTCTCAAAGCATATATTACCATTTATACTTTCCTCAATTACTCATATTTTTAACCATATCATTACGACATCGATATTTCCAAATGATTGGACAATTGCTAACGTTATACCAGTCGCTAAAAAGATTCAGCCTTCTTGTTCTAAGACTATCGACCTATTAGCATGCTGCCATCCCTTTCAAAAGCTTTTGAAAGATTAGCTTCTAACCGCATTATAAACCATTTGCAATGTCAAAAGCTTTTATCTGACAATCAATCTTGCTACCGAGCTGCGAAAAGTTGTGGTACTGCCATAGTGAAGGTCTTGGAAGATATTCGTCCATCTTTTGATAATGGTAAACTTACTATTGTAGTTCTTATTGATTTTTCAAAAGCTTTGGATACTGTCAACTATGACTTGTTATTACTTAAACTGATAAAGCACTTTGGTTTTAGTAAATATGCTACCGATCTCATTAGATCATATTTTTCTGATCGCTACCAACGAGTTAGTTCAAAGTCGTCATTCTCAACACTATAACCCGTGTTAAGTGGAGTTTCACAGGGCTCTATACTTGGCCCCTTACTTTTTAGCATATTTATTAATGACATTGTCTACTGTTGCAGCATTCATTTATATGCAGATGATGCTCAAATTTATCTATGACGGCCTTTGGGGCTAGTTGCGGGCTTAGTTTGTCGTCTTAATGAAGATCTGAATGAGATTTGTGTATGGTCTTTCAACAATAATCTTAAAATAAACACTTCAAAAACTCAAGCTATTTCGATTCATGCTAGAGTATACCCTAATAATATCTTGCCGGAAATTTGCATGCAAATGATGTTATGAATATGTAAAAGTTGTAAAAAATCTTGGTATCGTTATTAATTGGCAGAACCATGTTCGTTATTCCATCACTAGAATGTATAACGTTCTTCAAAAACTATGGTATTAATCAGCATTTATTTCGAGCGATATTAAGCTAAAACTAGTAAAAACTTTTATAGTGCCAATCATAACATACAGTGCTATTGTGTTTTGCGAACTTGATGCAGCCTCAAAATATAAACTGCAGAAAGTGCTCAATAACTGTGCCGGGTATGTGTATAATAAAAGGAAATAAGATAGAATATCTTAGCACTTATTACAGATTCTATGATGCAGTTTGATTTCGTACTTAAATATTCGAAATTTAATATTCCTTCATAAAGTCATCTTTTCACGTGAACCTGGTTATATTTTCGAAAAACTGCTTCTTCATATCTGATCGCACATTTAAACTGATTATACCTAGCTAAAAATATTTATCGTCCTCAAGATTGTTCTTTATTAGTGCTGTGAAATTATGGAATAATTTACCAAATTACGTTAAAACTGAACCTCATGCATCATTTTTCAGGATGGCTGTTAAAAATGTTTTTAGTAACTATTATTAGTTTTTATGTTAAACTTTTAAACTTTACATTAAACTTTTCTAAATCTCAATTTTTAAAATTTTTGGAATTTGTTTTTTTCCTTACATCGCTTATATATCTTAACATATCCATTTGCTTAGTATTTTAAGCCCATTAAAAATTAATAAGACTGATTATTTATATTGTTTGAAGTGCTCTAAGATTCTAGTCTTACTTGTACTTATAATGATTTTTAATAAATAAATAGGGATTTTTGAAAATTTAAATTTCAAGGGTATTAAAAGGGATGAAAACGGGTAAAATCGGTAACTTTATATCTCCGAATCTAAGTAAGGTAGGCATAAAATTACAAAAGCATTGGTAGTTTTTAAAATTTGTACAGTTATGGGCCGAAAAAGGCTAAAAATATAATTTTGTAACTTTTTTTGTTAACCTTTTATCTTCTAAAGTAATCCAGATATACATTAAATTTGAAATGGATTCTTTTCTCCTTACGAACCCCCCAAAAAACACTTTGGTACGTTTTTGAAATTCGAATATATAACGGGTAAAATTGGTAGCCCTTTTTTGTATTTTTTCCATACAACTATTTTCTATTCACATTGCTATACATACTGAATGAATATATTTGCACTAAGAGTTTTTGAAAACTTTAATTGTAAGGGGATTAAAAAGGGTACAAACGGGTAAAATCGGTAATCTTATATCTCCGAATCTAAGTAAGGTAGACATAAAATTTCAAAAGCATCATAGGAAGATAGAAAAATGAGCGGACAGGTATTTGGTACTTTTTTAAAATTTGTATATTTAGGGGCCGAAAAAGTGTAAATATATAATTTGGGTACTTTTTTGTTATGCCGTTTATCTCCTAATATAACGAAGATAGAAATGAAATTTAAAATGTTTTCTTCTCTCCTTTAGAAGCCATCATATGCACTTGGTAATTTTTTATGTTTAAATATATAAAACGTAAAATTAGGACCTCTTTTTGGTACTTTTTTCTGCACAACTATTTCTTATGTATGTACTTTGAATGATTTTTTTTAATAGAAAAAATTTTGTATTTAGGTTTCTTTTTCGATGCACGGATCCACTAAGAAAAGATTTTAAGAAATTCAAAAGCTAAGGGGCAAAAAGGTGTAAAACGAGTAAATTCGGTATCTAACTAAGGTATATACCAAATATCAAAAGCATCATCATAAGAACAAAAAACAAGCCGACTTTTATTAATAATGCTCCAGATTTTCGTTTAATAGGAAATTTAAGTATAAACCATTGTCTTCTTGTTTTAATTTAGCTAAAACATTTTTGATACTTGCTTTTCAATTTTTCTTTATAAGATTTTGGAAAACAGTACAAATATATTGTAATAAAAAATGTTATCAAGAGTTCGGCTATATTATGAAAAATCCCAAGACAATCGACAAACAAGCATAAGCTGACAAAAAATCAAACAATTTTTAGCTTAAAATTGACATTTCGAGCTTAGAAAGTTACAGTGCTGTCGATTCAATAGGTTTAAACTCAATTAAAGTGGTTTTTAATGAACTTTTTTTTTCAAATTGCTGTTTTTTTGCAGAATAAAGAGGCAACATTGAAAGTAAGCAACAACAAAAGGGTAAACAAAAATAGATTTTACTATACTCTTCGCTTTCTTATATTCCTATTTTAATCCTTCAATCTTAGATTAAGGAGGGACGGAAAAAAGTAAGTGCCATTATTGCTTAATTTCGCTTTATGTGCGGTAAATTTTTTTGGCCAGGTTTTCAATAGATTGTTTATCGATGTCGAAGGAATTCTTTCTTTCTTACAATTTCATTTAAAGCAAAAACAAACAGAAACAGTTTCTTTATCTCATATTAATTTATTTTATATATTTTTTCTGGTGGTTTAATAGTTTGTTATTCTTTTCGTTTAGTATATTATAGATAACAGGGGACTAAAATTTTTCTTCTACGTTGAAAAGTGTAATAGTTTTGAATCAAAAAATCTTAAAAGGATCTGAAAGGAAAAAATGCACAAATTTAATTTGTTGCGGTTTATTGAAAATATACTTTTAATATAAAAAACAAAAACTCACCTAAAAGAAATTTGTTTTTTAGAACAAAAACTATTACGAATACAGATAAAATTAAACTTAACACAAATATACTCAGCAAAAAAATAAATGAACGCGTGCAAAATGAAATAGCATTTTCATGATTTCTTGAGAACTTGTTTCTTTTTAATGCTATACTAAATCTTGATAAAGCTGTAGTTTTTGAACTCGTGAAAAACGCTTGCGACATTGCAAGATAATCATTTATAAGATATGGCATTAGTTATCCAACGAAAAAGGCATGCGATAAGAAATTAAATGACATATTTTCCAGGGGTAGGTATATCGACACAAGCTTTATCTCATTACCCTACGTCTTCACGAGCCATCGACTTGAACATGACATGAAGACGACGCCAGCAGAGCAACTGTAAAAAATTAATCGACTTCTTTGTTGTGGTGAATACGTGCGATGTCCATGTTCTGCCTTATTAAAGTATTTTGTGGTAGTGCAATAGAGATAGAATATTTACCAATTTTGTTCTATCTCTTTTCTTTCTATTGCAAATGGTTGTTGACGGCAAATCTCATGGCGAACATTGATGCTCAGCCATATGTTCGGGCATCCATTCAGAGCATGGACGAAACATGGACATGAGCGGTCTACATTAGCAATATGTGATGTCCGACATGATGCCATATCAAGTTCATGGATAATGTAGACTCACAGTTAAAAAATAAGTGGAATATGGCGTAGCTGTAGGGAGCGTGTTTAACGTCCGAAGAGCACGTGTTCGTATCCCAGCCGTGTCAGCGTTTTTTTTAATTTATATTTTTTTCATCAGTCATAAACACTCATTTGAATGACTGGCTGTTTATTTAAATGTGAACGCATTACCTCCAATGACCTCAAATGATACGCTAATACTAAAATCATGATTTTTTTTCACCCGAATTTGAACGCATGCAGTATCATTAGAACCCATGTCTTATTAACTGGTTTTTTGCATGTCTTTTTTTGCTGTGTAGTTTTAGCTTCAAGGTTGTATGGATTACACAAAATTCATAAGCAGAATTTTCGATTAAGATAATTTGATCTGGTATAAATTCTTCATCTTATGAACTCTGTAAATATAAACCTTGGAAACGAAATAATTTAACATATTATTTTGCTAATAACTTAAAAACCAATAGCAACAAAATTGAGTTAAGTACAACAAATTATTTCAGTTACTTCAAAGATACAAATAATTTCCAACCATTACCATTCCTTTTTAAATAAAGTTCGAATTTTCGTTCGCAGACCCGCCATCAGATTTTGAACAATTACTCCATTAACTCTTTTGGTAACATGATTCCAACTTACATACAATTTCCCACTTACCAAAACTTTTTTTGTTCTCAGCATTTGTTTAATTACTGCGCAGAATTTGTCTATTGGGCGCAACTCAGGTTAGTTAGAGAGTTGCAGTCCTTTTACTGTTTTATGAAAATCGTGATTATATCAATTGCCTTCCCTCACTTAATTGTGAATAAAATCAAAAGTTGACCGATTTTAATCAAATATGACACTTCGCTTGGAACATATGAATCCGAGTGCCTGTAAAAAATTACGGAAATGCTGTTGTTTTTTAGCCGACTACGGCAAAAGGAGGGTTATGTGTTTGACGTGTTTGTACGTAAGGATATTCATCTGTTTCCTCATAATTTCTAAGCTACTTATCATAATTTGAGATCGTCGGAACCGCCTTAATCGTCCGCTGGTTATAGGTTATGTAATGTCACATTAAATTGAGTTTGGCGCCCCCTATACGACGTGAAGTCATAACAAAATAAAATAAAAATATTTGAATAATGGGCTGACTTCCAAATCGTATTAATACAAAGTTTGTATACAGTTCTGCTGCGGTATTTAAATCGTGTATGTATGCGAAGTTGCTAAGCATGCATTAACTTTGAAACTGATACCCTGTTTACTCTTTTGCGCCGTTTTTGATACTTGTCGACGGCGTTTTGAAAAGGTATGCATTGTCAATGAAAATATGTTTGTGTGCAACTATGAATTCGTTTTTTTTATTCCTCTTTTTGATTTTCGTTTATTTTAATCGTGTTGGGAAGTGATATAAAATTTTAACAAAGGCGTTAAATACATCAAATTATCGTTAATACAAACAGTAATTATTGGAGACAAAATCAGCCTTTATTTAAGTGTTAAAACTTTGTGAATTTCACTACAAAGCTTAGTTACCAAAATAAAACCAATTTCGGAGAATGATTAAAACAAAAATAACTACATACTAACCAGAAATATGTCAAAACATATTGCAAAAATGTAAAAATTATATTGGTGTATATGGAGATTATCAATATACATATGGTGCAATAGCCCCCGTTACGAGTCGAGACTCTCGAATAGCAATAAATATGTTAACATATATTGCAGCAATTGTGAAAACTATGTTATTGCTAGTGGAGACAGTTCATTGCAGGTGTTTGCAATATATGTTGCAATAATTGTCAACGAATTTTTGTTAACAATTAGTGCAAACATGAATGTAAAATTTCATAGTAATTTGTGCTCCACATTTTTGTACTGCGTTTGACGTTTTGATGAAATGAATAAAATTAATAAATATAATGAAATAATAAATAATATTGCGAACATTTTATGTAGAAAATCATTTTTCCAAAATTACTTTGTTCATAAGAAACAAAAATACAACTGATTTGTTAAAAATGCGTTATATTGCATTGTGCCACGTGTTCTCATATGGTTAACATAATAAATCAATAATACTGCATTTACACCAGAGCGAAATCTGGTAGATTTCAATTGAAATCTATACCCTTTACACAATGCTTTTTGACATTTATCAAGATTTCGTTTCCATACCTTTTTTATTTTGAAATGTCAAACTGCATAGAAAAAGATCCGTCAAATGCAAAACAACCACCATACCTTATGAAGTACACATTATGCGGTACTATATAAACCGAACGCGTAAACCGATTTTGATGATTCTTACGTCAATCGATTCGTCTTAATCCCGGGAGTGTCACTAACGATATGACAGTAATCAATATGTAATTCAATATGGCGGCTAATAGACGCAATTTTGTGAATACGAAAAATATAAAAATTTGGCGAACTATATCGAAATGGGTATCATTCGACAAGTATTTGAAAATTATCTATAAGTTTCTATTATGATTTTTAATTTCGAATGACCATTTAGGATCTGTGATGGTTTAAAATTGTTTAACAACCAAAAAACGCAATTGCATAAAAAGTGGACTTTTAACAAAAAATCTAAAACCAAGCTGTCTGTGTACGAAAACTAACAAGACATACATTTAAAAAAACAAAAAACCTGACTGCGTAAAAAAACTAAATGAAAAGAAACAAGTCCAGTGTGCGGAACACAGCAGTTTTTACGTCCATGAACCATTATTGCGAAGATTTGAAGATTCGATTATTAATGCTTTCCGTCTGTACAAGTCGCTCTGTTCCGCACACTGGACTTGTTTAGTTTTTCATTTAGTTTTTTTACGCAGTCGGGTTTTTTGTTTTTTAAATTTATGTCTTGTTTTCTTTTATTTTTTACGCACTCGAGTTTTTTGATTTTTTTAAATTTATTCTTTTTAGTATTTGCTGTTAAAGCGGTTCGCAAGATAGAGCGATGTGAAAAATTCTCCTCCATATGCAAAAAAAAAATATAAAATGTGATTGAAATGTACATTAAAACCGACATTTTTTTTATATACATTTGAAGCACACTTTTTTGCTTATGGGGGGTTTTTGCTATTAAAACATTACATTTCATACACTTTCAGTGAAGATAGGGCTATTGGTTTCAGAAAAACATGAAGCAAAAAGCCCTAACTAACATAACTCTTAAAATATTACAAATATATACAAAAATCATGCAGAAATGAACTCTTCATGGGGCTTTTTATTATATTGGAGAAATTCGCATTGAAAATCTCTATATTTTTAATTTTAACATGTTTTTTGCTTCTCCTGAACAATTTTCAGGAGAATAAAATTACTAATACTACTACTACTACTACTACTACTACTACTACTACATCTCTTCAATAATTTCGATTTAATACGGGTGGGATACTTGCGTTAGCTCTAGAAAGGGGCTTTGGAACAAAAAATATGGGACCAACTTGCGCAAACCCTGTCGAACAAAAAAAGAATTTTGAAAATCGTTTCCCAAATGATAGATATATGCATGATTTCCTCTCCGCAAATTTCCTCTCCGATTTCGGGAAAAAAATTATGGGACCAAACTGTTGGCAAACCCTTTCGAACCAAAAAATATTTACAATCGGTTCAATAATGACAGAGTAATGCGTCTACAAACATAAAAAATACACACGAATTGATAACCTCCTTCTTTATGAAATTGGTTAAAAAAATAATTAATATAAAACGCTATTTTACATTCGTAAATATAAAATACTTTTTATAAAATTCAGTTTAAAAATGTTGTTCGAATATTCGGCAAAAACTGTTCGAATATTATTTTATTCTAAATTGAAAAATTTTGTTCGTTCAAATAAAAATGGAAAAAGGATGTTCGAATATTCGAATAATTCTTATTCGCATGACAACTCTACTATTTATGATATGTATGTATATACAAGATTTTGCATATTATTTATCAACATACATATATATTTAGTTAAAATAGATAAATACTTAAAAACTACCTATACCGTAAGAAAATTAAAATTATCTGCATTTAAGCCGGCTTAGCCGTCTTTTTGTACGAGCAGTGAAAAAACGGAAGCAGATGTAGCTTTCGGGAAACAGCCGAATTTGAGCCGCCGCCAACGATTTTCGTGCCAGCCGCCGCCGCCGATGAAAATCCTTAGGCGCAGGTCACTGAATGCACGACAAAAAAGGAAAAGCATATGCCGCTTAATTTTTTATACATATCCGCCGCAGCCTGTCGGCGTCGGCGGCTCAATGATAGCCGCCAATTCCATCTAGCGGAATATACCTAACCATGCATTTACGTTTCCATTATGAGCAAAACAGGTCGTTTTGAGCAATATATGTCGAAACGTTTCCATAATGTTGTATGAGCTTTTAAGCTCGAATTTTCGTAATAAATTTGAAGTTTTCATTGTTTTGTTTAAATTCTTCTTCGCAATATTTCTTTCCATGTCAGTGTCACTTTTTCGCATTTTTCAATCATAGTAAATGGATGACCAAAAGTTGTACTTGTAATTATACAGGCAACGCAGTGTTGCACTAACAAATATCGACATATTTTGGAGCAAAACAGGCTGTTTGAGGTGTTTTGCTCGCATGACAATTGTATGGGAAACATGTAAGAAAACACGCATTTTACGCAAAACACGCATTTTGGCCCAAAACAGGCATATGGAAAAGTACTATAAGCAAGCAGCTTGTCAAACATACTTATTTCATTGCGCACAGACTACACAAAACTGGCTCATACAAGCATAGATTTTTCACTTTAAATACTAATTTATATTTTAATTTTCCACGAAGACCTCACTATACAAATTTTATTGCAAATGAACCAATTTCACAATTAACTACACAAGCAGCTTCCTACAAATTCGACATGGCAGTCAAAATATCAAAATTCTTTTATTTTTCTACAAACCGCTTGCCAAGCTGATTGTCAAGCACAAAAAAACCATATATTACACAACAGGCTTGTACAGAGGTAAATTCTGTCATGTTTGGAAAGCCGCTTGCGTAGTTTATTTGGCCCTTAAATCCCCTTTTACACATAAGACATTTCTCGCCAGACATTTTTTCGATTCTCTTTTGAACTTGCCAGTAGATTTTACATATTGGAAATCAATAGATAGACAGAAATTTTATAGTTTGTTTAATTCATATTCTCGCTTGCTACATGCATACACATAAAGTATACATTTTGTAGCTGAAATGAGAAAAATCATATGAATCACCATGAAGAAAATAGCGAAAAGTAATAAAAAGAAACAAGAAATGTCTAGTTTTTCGCCGTTAAATTTTTAATAACTCCAAGTCATGGTGAAATAAGTATACAGGTGGCCGCATAAAGGAAACAAATACAACAAAGAACTAGATGATGCTTGTCAAAAATATATACGTGCTGGACGTGGACTATGCACAAAACTAGCAGAGCAAAAAATAATCAGCTGACGTTATGCTGCCACCTGTATACTTATTTCACCATGCTCTAAGTCAATTTCATACCAGGTGCTCTCGAGAGCTCAGCTGACTAATGTCTAATAAATCAGGGCACGCTTAAACGCTAGTTTTGGTAAACTTACCTAAAATTTATATGTAATTTAAACTCAACAGCAGGATATCACTTCCCCATGTATTATCCCTAGTTTAAGCGATAAATTTCAAAAATAACTGGTTTTGTGGTGGAAAACCGATCAAAAACATGGTTTGTATCGGTAGTTTAA
The DNA here is from genome assembly GCA_956483635.1 of Panzeria rudis. NCBI lineage: Eukaryota > Metazoa > Arthropoda > Insecta > Diptera > Tachinidae > Panzeria > Panzeria rudis. The sequence continues at coordinate 113,231 of CATQFL010000194.1, forward strand.
ACGCCAAATTTTATGCGTTTAACATCTGGTTTATATGTTTACATATTTATAGATTTGCTGGTTTACATAGCGTCTTTACGAGACATTGATTAGTCTTGACAAAAGTCAAAGTCGATATGAAAAATAGCAGTAAAATTTTTCTGATGTTTTTATGTATGAAATTTGACAAATGTTAGAACAAAATTATGTGTCGTGAAGACGGGATGGTAAACACATTTTAAACGAAAAAGAGAGATTAACTAGCACTGAGAAAATCTTTACATCATGATCAAATAATATAGGTCGTGTTGAGGCACATATGACTATTTCGCCGCGTTGGCTGTGTCTGTCAATTGTTTTTTAATCGTGTGTTTTTAAATGATTAGCAAGACATATACACTTTTATGTGGCAATAAACAGAAGAAGGTATTTATTTTAGGCATATAAATTGTAATCACAGTTCTTAAAGGTACATTTTAAATAAATTTTTGTCTTCTGTATTTCACAGTACGGCAAATCAGGCGAATTGATATTGAGTTTTTTGTATTATTACCACCACCTTTAAAATTAATTCGCCTTGGCTTACATGTTTTAACTGTCAACTATGTTAATGTATCAGCTTTTTTGACAGCCCAAATGTAAATTGTTTACGGCGAATTCTCTTGCGATTACATGGTGTGAGTTTGCCTTGGAATAACTCCGAAACAATGGGAAGTTAAAAAAAAAATTTTGTATGGATGACTTGATGGTAATTTTATTTCGCATCTTTTGCGGTTTATATTATTACTATCGTGTTAATTGTTGTCGAATTATGATGAAATATATTAGCGTGACCGCTATTTTTAAATAAGAAACAAAAAACTCAAAACATACCACAACTCATTAATTTTTAACCGATTTTAATGTAATTACGTGTTTTGGAAAGCTATTTTAATATTGCTTTTCACAAAAGCTAATTTGTATAGTAGTTTAGTATCTCATAAACAACTTAGAGCTGGCGGAAAGTAAAATTTTATTGAAAAAATGGTTATTTTACACTTAAACCACCATAATTTATTCCCATATTACGTGACGCTATTTTTTGAGTTTTTATACCCCCTTTTTACAAAATGTTCAGTACAAATTGTCTAATCCATGACAAGTACTAATTTGAACTCTATACGCAACATAAGTCGGATTTATTTTGACGTTCTCATGTTAGACATTGTTGCGTGTAGACGACATCTAAGTAATTATTTGCGTGTGTAACGGCAGGTTAGACTTGGATGTAGTTTTGTGAAAGTGTTGAGTATTTCAGTACCGAGTACTTACTACCGAACATATTGTGCAGTATTCAATACAAAGTAGTAGGTATTCAATGCTGTGGATATTGTATTTTGTACGAAATGCTGATATATGACAATAAAACTTGATGTAAACGCTTTAGATTTTGTTATACATACTACATTTACACCACAGCGTAGTCTAGTATGTTTCAAATGAAATTCTTATCGATATCTATACCGTTTACACAAAGATTTTTGACATCAAAATTTCGTTTCCATATCAAAGAGAGCTGATAAAGATTTATTACTTTCTTATGTCAAACTACATAGAAAAAAGAGCCTCCAAATGCAATACAACTTAATGCGCACACCTTATAAAGTGAATTGTCTGTATCAACGTAGCATTTTCTAGTACTATATGATAAAAGCCGCGGTTGTATAACTAGGTACTTCTGCATTTGAGGTGGTTTTACTAAATCTAATGACGAAATAGATTTCGTTTTGTATGGAAAATATAGTAAAAAACAAGTAGATTTAGCTCCAAATATCGTAAGTACTAGATTTTGCTCAAATGTAAATGCATTATAAAGCTTTTTTCCAGATTATATTTTTTAATTTACCGCCAAAACCATGGACAACTAACCAGACCCGTCATTGTACAACAACATTACGAAGATTGTATGAAAGAGGAAGCAAATCTTATTTTCTAACGTGGTTTCTAATTTAACTATCGCTTTCATACTATCTTAGTAAGAACATTTTGCATGTAAAACTCCATAACACATGATAACAGCCTTTTTTGGCTGCCAAAAGAGAGTATTCCGTGGCCAAAACTATATAATCGTTTTTGTTTTCACGCTGAAAAACTCTTTCCTTGTGAAACTTTCTAAAAAAATCCATATAATTTTAAATAAAATGAGAAACAAATTTTCAAGTTAAATGGTTACTATAAAAACATATAGAGTACAAGAAAGTCGTAGCGCGTTGTTGACTATGGATTACGGGCGTAGCGAATACCAGTTTAGCGAATGCTATAAATTTAAATTTTTGCGAATGCGAATAATTACATATTCATTATACAAATAAAATTTTTATTATACAAATAAAATTTTGAATATACTACTACATGAGAATTACTGAGACACAAAAACGATATTAAATAAATAACTGAAAACTATGCTGTAAAAACATCGAACAACAACTAGAAAACTGGAATAAGCCCCGTGAATCTATATCGGCTCTCAGCTATAAGAGTAAAGATTTAATGAAATCGCATCTTGTTTAATTTCTATTTATTGTTTAACTCCAAGACAAGTTAGAATAATATGGTACCCGCATCGGCTTATTGAACCAAACGCCTCTCGCTGTCAAGCTTGATTGTTGCGCCAAGAAAAATATTTTATATAGGACAAACCACAAGCCATATCATCGAAATAATCAACACGACCTTATTAATGCCTTCAACACGACCTTATTAATGGGTCTTGCCACATATGATTTTTACACACATGAAAAATTTGACAACTATACTTACGTTCTTTTGTTTACATATCACTGCTTTATTAATAAAAAATGCTAAGAACTAACATACTAGCATTATTCGCATCAATTTTAGCGAATGCGGATATCAAAAACAAGCGAATAGTTTGCAAATGCGAATGCGAGCGTTCGTCGAACTTCTACTATGAATAACGGAAATTCGACGCGCCCCACGATTTTATTTTAGTTTTGTTATTTAGTATTGTGACGTACCTAGCATTTTTTTTTGCTTTTATTACATTATCCTCATCATTATTGTTTCATTACAATAAAACCATTTACCTTTTTGCATTTTTTTTGCTTTTATTACATTATCCTCATCATTATTGTTTCATTACAATAAAACCATTTACCTTAACATTTTGTACTTATTTTATTTTTAACGCATTCACTGCCAACTACGAGTTATCTCGTAGACGACATCCGTATCGATGAGGCCGGCTACGAGATAACTCGTATTAATAATGGTTTTATTACACATAATATAATTTTAACATGGCATGTCAAGTTGACTTCATTTAGCTATTTTGGCATAGAGAATTGTTTGATTTAACTATTGCAAAGAGCCTTACGAGATAACTCGTAGTAGTAACTATTTTATTGCCGACAATTTAGTACCGTTATAATCTCTCTATTTTCTCTTTGTTTTCTGTTTATTTCGTACACTGCAAAGTGAATTCATGTATTATTTTAAATATGTATCATTCCACTTCAGTTGATTGACAAGTGAGGTCTTTAAGTTTAGAGCTTTTTGATACGAGAAAATATAATGGATGACAAAGCCATTGAAGAATATCTAGATGATATAGATTCATCAACTGATAACGAAGAGGATTTTTCTGCGGATGAAGCTGAATATGTCTATGAAAGTAATGATGAAGATAGTAGTTCTGAAGACGAAATTCAAGCAGTGCCAGCTAAACGACTTTGTGTATTTCAGTTGCAAGCAAATCAAAGTTCTACATCATTACATAATTGGAATGAAATACGGCAGGATCCTCCATAATTTAATTTTGCAGGGACACCGTCAATAAATATTCCAGAAAGTTGTACAACACCTGGTGATTTCTTTAACTTATTTCTAACAGAAAACTTTTTAAAATATTTAGTTGATCAAACTAATATTTATGCTGCTCAAGAAATTGCTAAGAAACAAACACTAAAGAGCTTCGAGTGTTTTTCGGACTGGTACTTCATATGGGTACGGTAAATCTACCTACAATATCTCATTACTGGAACACAAACAAGCTTTACGACTTGAAATTTTTTAAAAACAGAATGTCAAGGAATCGGTTTCAAATGCTTCTTACATTCCTTCACTTTTCAAATAACGAGCAACAATCAAATCATCGTTTGTTTAAAATCAATCCTGTTTTGAAACACTTTAACGAAACAATGAACCGTATATATAGTCCTCGGAAAGATCTGTGTATTGATGAGTCTACGGTTCTCTGGAGGGGAAGGTTAATTTTTCGTCAGTATATTAAAAGCAATAAACATAAATATGGCATCAAATTATTTGAGCTTTGCGAATCAAAGGGAATGATTTTAAGGGTCCAGATATATGAAGGTAAAAATCTTGATGCGTTCTCTGGAAAAAATCATGCAAGAAATGTTGTAATTAATTTAATGGAAGGAATTCTCGACAAAGGTCATGTATTATATATGGACAATTTTTATAATTCTGTAAGTTTAACAAAAGAACTTACATAGAGGTCTACCTATGTTTGTGGTACTCTACGTTCTAATAGAGTGGAAAATCCCAAAAATGTGACTGAAAAGAAACTAAAAAGAGGAGAATCAACATGGGCTCGGTCAGATTCTGTAATCGTTTGCAAATGGAAAGATAAACGAGAAGTATTAACAATCTCAAACAAACATTACGGTGACATGATTGAAGTCACTAATAGAAATAAAAAAGTTTCTATAAAGCCTGATATTATCCGTGACTATACCTTAGGAATGGCAGGAGTTGATCGAGGAGATCAGAACATATCGTACTACTCATTTTTAAGAAAGTCTCTTCGATGGTATAAGAAATTGGGTTTCCAATTTTTCGAAATGTTCATCCATAATGCCTATTTGCTTTATACAGAAAAAAATCAGTCACTTCCAAACTTTACGAGATTGCAATTCAGAGGAAAGGTGGTTGAAAATTTAGCTGATGAAAATGAACAACCTTGTACGGTATCTGATAATACCAATAAATTTCACTTCCTGGAAGCTATTCCCCCAACTGAAATGAAAAAATTTCCAACTAAGCCATGTCGAGTTTGCAATAAGGCAAAGAAAAGAAAGGAGTCCAGATATATATGCGCAGTCTGTCCAGAAAAGCCAGCTCTTTGTGTGGATGCCTGTTTTAGAAGTTATCACCAAAATTAAAATAATATATAAATAATACTTATATACGTATATCAATGGAATCTTTATGTTTATATTGAATTTTTATTTTTATGAATAAAGTTTTTGTTTTGACTATATTGCAGTTTATTTATTACCACATCAAACAAATCTTATTCAAAAATAACACTACGAGATATATCGTAGGTCGGCGTGGGTTACAAAATTTTTTTTAGAGGACCATCTACGAGATATCTCGTAGTACATAAAATTACCTATAAATAGCAAATTACAACCTTAATAAATTTTTTTTGTGTTTCTTACACATTATTATCGCATTATTTATCGTTATGAATAAAAAATTGAACTGTCCTCAGGGGTTGGTTTCATAAAAACAGCCATGGCAGCGAATGCGTTAAGATTTTTATTTGATGTCCTGTACAAACTCCATGATCTTATTTTGTATCCCGAAGTCTAATATGTGACTACGACGAAATGTCCTAGAAAAAAGAGAACTATGAAAACTTATATTTATTCTATGATAATTTATCGTAGTCACAAATTCGACTTCGACATACATCATACGGGTGATTGTTTCAGACTATACCTTCGACTCGCGACTCTTTTTTACGGTGTGCTGCACTATAGTATCCAAACGCTTTCATTTAATATCCATATTAAGGGAGCTGACAATATGTCCCCCTTTTGTACTTGCCGCCATTTTGGAATTGATATTTCTTTTCATTGCGTGCTCTATTCTACTACTAAAACTACTTAAACCCTTTCATTTGATATCCATATTGAGGTGTTTGTCAACAAATAAAAAATTTGTCATTTTGTGGCGGTCATCTTTGACTTACAATAATACCTGGACGTGGCGCTGCCCACTTTTTAGTCATACAATTGTATTGTCATCAAAACTAAAGGTGCTTACCATATTTCAAATCAAATGGTAAATTAAAAGAGGGTAAAAGTAAATATAACTTTTTATGGGAGTGACGCAATCCACTTTTGTAATTACAACATTGTATTTTCATCAAAAGAAAAGGTGATTTCCAAATTTCAGATCAATCGGTCAACAGGAAGGGGGTAAATTTTCAGCTACTAGATTATACCCGACGACAAAAATACGGTGCGCTAAATAAAGCCATTTAAAAATTTTTAATTTCTTGAACAAAAAGGTTGACAGCATCAACAGGAGCAGCTGGTTACTTTCATGGACCTAATTAATCGATCATTATGTGCTCTAACTATATCTCACACTTCTGCGGAAGAGATAAAAACATAACGGCGGCAGAGTAAAAGCAGGGAAATAAGTGATAATCTGGCAACAAAAATGATCGTATAAAACACAACCGCTTTGCAGTCCCGTCTACAATGAAACTGCTAACCTAAAAGCCGACTGCTATCGAACGCCGGCATAAACAGAGCTAGATTTCTCTGGTTTTAAAAGAACTAGAACAAAAATATTAAATAGCATTTTAATGTTTTATCAGAAAAGTCTTTGTTCAGCCAAGTTTCAACCAACACAATAGCATCACATTCAAATTGAGAGGAAAAATCGTAGACAGTATTGAATTTTGATCTCATTCCCGAAAGATTTTGAAAATAAACTTTAAATAAGTTGCCTGTAGTAACTAGGTTTTCTGAATGTTTGTTATCTGCTTTCGAAAATTTACGAAGGGACGGACTGTGATACCAGCTGGCCATATTTCAGCTTCAAGATAACATTATAGTAGCTGTTCGATATACCAATCTTGAAATTGACGCTTTTTAATGTAGATAGATCAGTATCGTTCTTAACAAGCTTAAAGCAGGCCATGTTACATTTATTTATTTTTGCAGTTTTTTCTACATAATTCAAAATTTCATCAACAGACACAGTAGGCTTGAACGAGGATATGTGGATCCATTATTTTTTTTTGCGATATCACATCCAAATTATCAGGAGAATTAGCGCCATCAATAACAGGGCCTTTGTTCAAGTTACGCCTAAACTTAATATTCCGTGTAGATATTTGATTTATTATACCAGCATTATGTGACGAATCAGAACGTGCATTAGGTTCCAGATCATCATAGTCACTAGACTTAACGAGTGCCGAAACAACTGGGGAAATTTGTTGTTGCAATGTGTAATTTGGTGGAGTTAAGTCTGGCACCACTGCTTTATTTTTTAATTTCTCAGCGTATGTCATTTTACTTTTATCCCTTTTTGTTTCTATTATGACCTTTTTTAGTTCGTTACACATATCTGTGCTTCTATCTTCAAAGTTTTTGTACGTATATATATATATATATATATATATATATATATATATATATATATATATATATATATATATATATATATATATATATATATATATATATATATATATATATATATATATATATATATATATATATATATATATATATATATATATATATATATATATATATATATATATATATATATATATATATATATATATATATATATATATATATATATATATATATATATATATATATATATATATATATATATATATATATATATATATATATATATATATATATATATATATATATATATATATATATATATATATATATATATATATATATATATATATAATATAATATATATATATATATATATATATATATATATATATATATATATATATATATATATATATATATATATATATATATATATATATATATATATATATATAATATATATATATATATATATATATATATATAATATTTAGTTTGGTTTGCCATTTCATCATGAACAGGTTGACAAAAGAACAACGCTTGCAAATCGTGCAAATTTATTTCGAAAATAATGGTTCAGTTCGCGAAGTTTACCGCAAGCTCCGTCCATTTTATGGTCGACATAATCGTCCATCAGAGCAATTAATTCGGTTAACCATGGATCGTTTTCGCACTACGTTTACTCTATGTGATAATACGCATCCGCAGAGACGTCGAACAGTGCGCACCGAAGAAACAATTGCCGCTGTAGAGCAAAGTGTTGAAGAGGACCCGAATGAATCGATTCGCCACCGTGCACAGCAATTGGAGCTTTGTCCATCAACTTTATGGACGATTTTGCGCAAAGATCTTGGCTTGCGACCTTACAAGATCCAGCTTGTGCAAGAATTAAAGCCGCGAGACCATGCAATGCGTCGTGATTTTGGTGTATGGGCCGAAATGAGATTGATCTCGATGCTGATTTTCATCGCAAACTTTTGTTCAGTGATGAGGCTCATTTTTGGTTGAATGGCTACGTCAACAAGCAAAATTGCCGCATTTGGAGCGAAGAGAATCCACATGAGACCCTTGAGACGCCATTACATCCACAAAAACTGACTGTTTGGTGTGCTCTATGGGCTGGTGGAGTCATTGGGCCATACTTCTTCCGAAATAATGCTGGAGAGTCAGTTACCGTTAATGGAGACCGTATAGAGCCATGATAACCGACTATTTTGTTCCCGAATTGGATGGCATGAATGTGGATGAGTTGTGGTTCCAACAAGACGGCGCTACATGCCACACAGCGCACGTCACAATCGATTTATTGAAGGAAACATTCGATGAGCGCATAATTTCGCGGAATGGACCTGTCAATTGGCCACCAAGATCGTGTGATTTGACACCATTGGATTATTTTCTTTGGGGATATGTGAAGTCGCTCGTCTACGCCAACAAACCAGAAACGTTAGGGGACTTGGAAGCCAACATTCGTGGCGTTATTGCCAACATACGGCCCCATATGCTCGAAAAAGTGGTTGAAAATTGGACCTGTAGAATTGGCTTTATTCGAGCCAGCCGCGGCGGCCACATGCCCGAAATCATATTTAAACATTAATGGCATAAAATTATCCTTCCAATAAAGCCAAATTGATGGACATTAAAACGATTTTCTTGTGTTTTATTTCAATTCGAAGTTCTATACCTCTAAAAAAACACCCGTTATATATATATATATATATATATATATATATATATATATATATATATATATATATATATATATATATATAATATATATATATATATATATATATATATATATATATATATATATATATATATATATATATATATATATATATATATATATATATATATATATATATATATATATATATATATATATATATATATATATATATATATATATATATATATATATATATATATATATATATATATATATATATATATATATATATATATATATATATATATATATATATATATATATATATATATATATATATATATATATATATATATATATATATATATATATATATATATATATATATATATATATATATATATATATATATATATATATATATATATATATATATATATATATATATATATATATATATATATATATATATATATATATATATATATATATATATATATATATATATATATATATATATATATATATATATATATATATATATATATATATATATATATAATATATATATATATATATATATATATATATATATATATATATATATATATATATATATATATATATATATATATATATATATATATA
>CATQFL010000195.1:0-102611 GCA_956483635.1 Panzeria rudis
ATATATATATATATATATATATATATATATATATATATATATATATATATATATATATATATATATATATATATATATATATATATATATATATATATATATATATATATATATATATATATATATATATATATATATATATATATATATATATATATATATATATATATATATATATATATATATATATATATATATATATATATATATATATATATATATATATATATATATATATATATATATATATATATATATATATATATATATATATATATATATATATATATATATATATATATATATATATATATATATATATATATATATATATATATATATATATATATATATATATATATATATATATATATATATATATATATATATATATATATATATATATATATATATATATATATATATATATATATATATATATATATATATATATATATATATATATATATATATATATATATATATATATATATATATATATATATATATATATATATATGTAGTATGTATATATGTAGTATGTACGCAACTATTCTCGTGGGTATCAGTTCTTTTGACATCTTATACGTAAGCCCTTCTTTCAGAAAAATATTTAAATATTCTTCGATAAAGATGGATTCAAGCATATCCTGTAACTTGAGTATCCACTCATAGAGCAGAACAACTTAGCATAGATCTGGAAATAAGTTCATATGAGATCGATGATGATCTTTCGATTAATTCCCCAGAAAAGCAAAGCATATTTAATTGATATAACTAGATCCTTTATTCTAACAGTCGAGGAACCTGAAAACTGATATATGTGTAATGTTAGTTAAAGTATCCAGACTGTAGAGTAAAGTCTAACGAAATATAACTATATTGTGGGATTAAACACAATCGGATCCTACACAATTCGTTCCTCTTCGATGTCTAGTTGAGTCAAGCTAGATTGCTCGAGTAGCATATCTGGTAAAAAAAAGTATATGCAACAACAATTAGCAGCTTCCACTCGTTTGCAAAAGCGTGCGGAGCGCTATTGTATCAAAAATATTCATATTATTTTTTACAATCTTAAGTACTACTATGTTATTTATTTATTTTTTACTTAAAATATAATTATGGTGGAAAATTTATCACGTAATTTTTAATTATTTCTAATACTAATACATATCTTAGTCTGTATATTATACATCTACACTAGAGTGACCGCAAAAAATCAATGTCGGAATCTTGTTCGTCTTAACCCCACAAAACGAATCCCCTTTCCAGATATTGGGATAGCCAAAATTTAAGCCCGATTAAACGACGGTAACACGTGCCGCTCGTCGCTCAAAATTAAAAAAAAACGAATTTTTTGGCCAAAAAGTTGACGTATTGAGCCATAACTCGAGAACGGTAAATAATAAAAACACGCACGATATCACAAAAGATAGCTTATTTTGTTCTTCAAAATTTATGTTATGAACAAAATTGTTGTAACTCTGAGTCAAACCGAGTTACGTCAGCCTTTAGCTCCGAAAACGTGACCTGGTGCCACCAGGAGCATACTTCATATATTATGTTATTATGTGATAAATTTGTAATTTTTTTTTGGTATATTTTTGAGTTTAAAGTAGAAATGTAATAAAAAAACACAAGTAATACAGTTAAATTCAAGAACATTTTTATTTTAATATATAAAAATCAGGGATATATTCGATAATATTACATAGTTATCCAATTTATTATAGAGCTTTTGTTAAAGTACTTTTTGAAACGTCGGGATACAATGCTCGGAATTTGCTTACAACTTGCAGGACATATTGCTTTTGTTCTTCATCTTTTGTCAGAAGGTCGTTGAAGTCAGTTATTAATTTAATACCACGCTCAGCCATATCATTTACTACTTTTAATGTTTTGACAATTTTCAATCCTTCTTGGAAGTTATTATTTTGAGGCCAGGTGTTTGGATTTTGTCTAAGAAAATCAATTTTTATATTAAATCGGTCAAAAAATTAAACGTTTCTTTGGAAAGTAAATTAACTAATCCTCCATCAACCAACTCTTCTAACTTTTCTTTCCTAACTTTTGGATTTACAACCCTAGCTTGCTCTGATGGTTCATCTGTGCTACTGAGCAATTTATTAGCCATTAATAACTTTTCATCGTCTGTAATGGTGGGATCAAAGAACGACAATCCAACCAACTCTGTATTCAAATACCACAAATTACTCGATAATTTAGTGAGTGCTATTTCTGCGATGTCCTTGTCACATTCTTTATAGTCTAATAGACTACGCAAAATGTCTAAATCTTGCTTTGGCGCTAGATGAGCTTTTGGAGCATTGAACCAAGCTTTACAGTAAATTTTAACTAGAAAAACAGCAATAGCACTTACAGAACTTTCTTCTCCTCTAGACATCTTAAATTGGCGCCGAAAAATAAATATTTTAAAGCGTGATGAATGGCGCTTTTGTATTAGATTGTCACTAATACCTGTGTCATATTTTTGTTCGTCTATCTTGGGCCACGCAAGGAGAAATCTTTTGAAAATGTCTGGATGAGGTCCCGTGGTTGAACCCATTTTTGTGTCGAATACGCCTCTTAATATAATTTCCAAGATATGGTGACGGCAAGCTAGGTGCAGTAATTCTCTTCCTAACATTTGCTGCAATATGACGCATGCTCCTTTAAATCTTCCAGTGTTGGATGCTGTAGTTGGAAGACCCCATTGCTGTAGGCATTCATATAAGGCAAGTGCTTGCTCCTCTCCTGAGCTGTTTTCTGTTACAGGAACTCCCAGCAGTTGTTCCTTATCGCCGTATGAAATAGCAATAGCTATTCGCTCACATTGCTCATTTTTTAAAACGCCCGGTAAAAGTTTACCGTCCCAATGGACAACCACGGCCTCTTTTTCTGGAATGTTTACTTTATCTGAAATATTTTTAGTATACTGTTCTCTGAACATTTTCCTTCTAGTATGTAAGAAAGTTTTGGAGACTTTGTACTTAAGATGGTCAAGGTTAAGTGCCTCTAGTGTAGCTATTAAAATTCTCGTGGCATTTCTGTCGGATACCTTACACCGATCTAACAAAATTGACAATTTCATGTTTAAAATCTCGTGAACGCCTCTTGCATATGAAACTTTCATCCTTTTTCTATCAGATGGACCTGGATCTTCTGCAGCTTCTTCCGGGATGTCCATTGCCTCCAAGTTTTCAAGTTCCTGTTAGATGATGTCCTCTTGAGTGTCTTCTTCTTCTCCGAAATTGTACTCATCATCCGTTCCTAAGAAGCATCAAGAAAATAATAATAATAAATTGTAAGAATAATATAAAAAACTCACCAATATCAAAATATTCTTCTTGGATTTGTCGGTTAATTCTTTCAAGTTCCTTTTGCGCCTTCATTTCTTCAGCTCTAGATAACTTGCGATCTACTCCAGACATGCAACCTGGACGGCCCTTCTGCCTCTGTTTCACGAGAAAAGCCTTATCTACTTCCGATTTCATCAGAGTCAAGGCATCTTGATGAGCAATATCAAAAAGATCGTCTAACTTTTCAACAAACTGTTTAAATTTGTTTTTGATCGTTTCCGATGTTTTCTTCCTGTCTTTTTGAAGAATTCTCCACTCGACGTGAAGTTTTTCAAGCTTTGTTATTGCATTTTGCACATCTTTAGCCGGGATCTGTTCTAATTTTTGCCTGGTTGGGACTTAGATAAACACATTTTTGCAAAATGATTAAATCTTCCGCAGTTGCGGCATTTTGTGCCAAAAGCGGGGCATTTATATGTGTGATTTCCACCACATTTTCCGCATTTATGCAGTGAAGATGATATATTATGGTGTATTTAAATAGTTTATTGGAAATGAAATTTGTACCAATGTCAAGTCCGCTATTAAAGTGTTAATTCGTTCTTTGTAATTAAGTACATTTCCTTTTTGCTTGGTATTCTTTAAATCAAAATGTATGCTGCTTGCCGTTCTTGTGGATTTGAAATGTTTTGTTAGAATTGTTTTAAGTTCTTCGAAAGTTTCAGGTGTGTTTTCTATACTTAAAATATCCCTGACTCTGTCTACTAATTTTATCGCCACTACATATTTTAATAGGTTATTTTTTCCTTGCTCATTTAGTTCAGAATGAACCATTTCTATCATTGAAAGGAAAATATTAACATGTTTTGGCTTTCCGTCGAAGACTGGAATTATATCCGAAGCCTTTTTGCTGTCAAAGTTCGACATGATTTTAGGATTTTCAACTTCTTGCTCTATTTCTAATTTTTCTCCTTTATGTTCTGTCAACAGCTGAATTGCTTTTTCTCTCAAATCTCTGAATTGAGTAATTTTCTCATCTCTTAAGGGATTTGCTAAATGCCCTACAAGTTTTTCGAATTTTTCACTCAACTGTTGTATTGACTTTAATTTTTCCTGTATAGTTTCTTTTGTGTATTTCTTTGTTATCGATTTTCTAGCATTCGTAATTAACTTTTCTAATTCTTCAAAAATTTGTTCCATTAATCATATTTATTTCTACAGCATTTGATAAAAAAAAATTTTTTATTTAGATTTTTCTTTATTTAAATTTTGTTTTGTTATTTATACATTTTGTACAGAGTTTCTTACAACCTGTTTCTTTATATAATGCTGTAAGAATTTAAATATGACTACTAGTATGAAAATTATCAACAAAATTATTATAATTTCTTGATCTATTGTTATTTTATTTGTGTTTATAGCATTGGCATTCGCATGGCCCTCTACTTTTGTATCTGCGATGCCCATTTTGAGTTGTTCTAATGTATATTCTATTTTATCTTCCTCGGTTAACTGAAAAGTGTGTAGTCCTAGATTCATAACCTCTCTAACATTGAAGTCAAATTTTCTTATTCTTATTTCCAAATCTTTAAAGTATAACTTTAAAGTATAACGTAGTGGACGGACAGAGCCCCAATTGCTGCGACCGACGACGAATCGATAAATTTGAATCTTCTTCCACACTTTCGTTTACAGCGGCGATATTCTCTTCACTACGCACATTCCTTCGACGTGTTGGTGTTATTGCATCCTCTAGAGAGTATGTGGTACGAAATCTATCCACAGTTCGACGAATGGCTTGTTCAGATGGACGATTATGTACGCCATAAAAATGACGAAGTCGTCTATAAGTTGCGCGAATCGACGCACAATAGGGCAGAACGACCCTATTTGTGGCAATAAATCAGGGAATAGAGTTAGCAACCTGAAAATTTCTGAAATTGTTTATAGAATCAATATATCGAAATTTCAAAACCCAACAATGACCATGCCCACCAAAACGCCCACTGTTTTTAATTTCGGAAGAAATTGTCAAATGAAAATACCCACCGTATTTAATATATAAACATTTAGGACTGTCAAATTTGGCTATAAATACAAACAATTATATATTTGTTCTTTGTTATTTGTATTTAATATATAAACATTTAGGACTGTCAAATTTGGCTATAAATACAAACAATTATATATTTGTTCTTTGCAAAAAATAAGTACACATAATTTTTTCCAGTAAAAACAGAATAACAAAATAAATGTTTTAATGCAGAAAATAGAACATAATTGAGAATAGCATAAATGTATTGATTTTTCATTAATTTAGAATAAAATCATCCCTTTCTTCATCACTGCTATCTTCTTGTACCTCAGAATTTGTATTATCAACAGGGGGAGCTTTAAGCAAACTCAATGCTTCAATTGGGATGTGTTGCTCCTTTTTTTCGGGTAGTTTCCTCATGCTAGTAATAATGGGATCAGAACTTAATAAAAAAGAGTTAAACATATCTCGGTTAGTGTTTTCTCTACTGGATTTCCGAGAATGGTGCTCTCTATAATTTTTGAAGTCCTTATTCCTTGATTCTTGAGCTTCTTCAGACAGTTGACCAATCGGTAACAGTGCATGGGCTATTATTTCCGGTCCATGAATGAAATATTTATGAAGGGTAGGTGACATGTAATACCAGGGATACTTTTCCACATAATATCTGGCAGTACCGATTGCGAAATTTTTGAACTTCTCTACATCTATTTCATAGCCACTAGCCACAACAATCATAATAATATGCATCTTTTTTATGAGTTGTACATCAATTTTTGTAATTTCAGCGGAAATTTCAGGATTTTGAAAGAAACGCCTGGCTGTATTGCCATCATTCGAGTTCCCGAATCCGGGCTTTGGTTTGTCTATTATCAAACCACAACGATCTTTAAACTCTTTTTGTATCCTTTTTTTGTTTTCAGCAACAACTATCTTGTCATCATCCCCTCGAGCTTGCCATTTCTTAAGAGGCAATTTGTATGCTAAGTGAAGTAAATTTTCGAAAAACCTTATCCATCCATGAAGAACGGACAGTCCAAACCCTAAGTTTTCTGTTTTAACTTCCCTTGTCAACATACTATCTATATCATTAAAGCTTCTAGATGACGCACCACATATGAAACACTTTTGTGTTGATGACGTTTCCGTAACAGCATTACAGACTTTGCCGTCAATCATTGTAAAAAGTAGAGTATGATTGACTTGTACTTCTCTTTCTTCAATTAACATTGTTGTCTTTCGCAAATTTTTCACCTCATTTTCAACTCTATTCTTTTCTGCAATAGACATTTGTGTAGATTCCTTTACAAACTCTATTTTTAATGGCCTACAGTATCTTGTAGAACCAGGACGTGGATTTTGCCATACAACCCTAGAACTGGAAGAAAGTCTAAGAGGAACAACACAAGTAATGAAGACCGAAGAATCAGTTGCTTCAAGGCCATGGAAAGCTTGTTTGTAAGAGCTGTGTCCCGAACTTCCATCAAAACCCCACTTGCAAAACAAGCTCAGATTTTCCGTTTCAAATGTTGTTAACACACCAATTACTTCCATCTGTGATTCCAACAAACGCTTTGTGGTTAAATCTAGTAGTGCCTGAAGGGTAACCTTTACTAAAGTTTCGCTAACTTCGATGCATTCGGGGGGTGGATAACATTTTTGTTTTGCAGCTTGTAGGACCTTATATGCAGGAAATTTTTCTGGTGCACTCATTCTGATAACATTGTATTGATGTCGAGATAGTTGCGCTTCAACTGCAACCCCTAGTGCTTCTTGGCCTGACATTTTACAACTTTTGGGTTCCAGTGACTCCTTATATGACTTCCGATATTTTTTTGCGCGGTCAGGGGTAGTTGTTGTTATATCCTTTAACACTTTAGAAGCGCTAATCTGTCCCACTGCTCTCAAACTCATTTGAGTAGCAAAACTCAACATAGAAATCGATGTAGACTCTCTTAGTTTTTCTGTTTTCATTCTTTTTGTACGTTCACTACTTTCATCGAATGAAACACTTGGTCGACCACGCTTAAGCTTTTCTTCAGGGCAACAAAGAAAAGAAACAGATGTCTCAAGCCATGAATTATTTGTTTTAAAAAACCTCTCTAATTTTCGAAAAGCCTTTTCAAAACGAGTTTTATACTCAGATTTGAATCGAGAAAGTGTTTTAGTTAAACCTACATATGTTATCGAAGTTTCCTGTTCGTTTTTTTAACTCTTCTTCAAGAAACACAAATCGCCCTTGTAAATTAATATTTTCAACTGACCACATTATGTTGACAAGCTCCCTCCGGGTTATAAAAATTGTGTTT
Source organism: Panzeria rudis (assembly GCA_956483635.1). Classification (NCBI taxonomy): domain Eukaryota; kingdom Metazoa; phylum Arthropoda; class Insecta; order Diptera; family Tachinidae; genus Panzeria; species Panzeria rudis. The sequence goes on from CATQFL010000195.1 coordinate 7,644, forward strand.
GAACTAGTACCTAAAGGATAAAACAAATCTTAGAAATTCTTACAATTTTTTATTATTTTTTTGTCAGAAAGCACATTTTGTAAAGAAGCTTTTTTATCAAAACCACAAAAAAGCGCAGAATTTTCTTGCAGTTCCTTAATTAAGTTAAGACATGCTATCAATAGCAACAAAAATTGTTATTGGGACTGCTTGGGAACACAACTAAACCGATCAATGTTTGCACAAAGAAGCAAAAAAAAAAGTAATTTTAAAGTTTTTTTATGATAATTACCGTTTTATATAATTTAAAGCACTTTCTCACAAAAAAAAATCTTAAATAGATTAACATTTACCAGAACTTGAAGGCTCCATTCCAAAAACTTTAATATTTTATGATTTCTATTTTTTTTATTTAATTAAAAACACTTTACAAATTTCTTCACACCAAACTCAAGCTAATCTGTGAACAACAATGGCTTGCGCCGATGTTTATCATGCAAAATGTGTTTATGATAACGGTTTAAAACTTTTACAGTATTAACAGTGGGGTATTTGACTATTAAAATAAAATAACAATGGCTCCATACGGGCAGTTTCATTTTTCGATTTATTGCCACCGATCTGGCCATTCTGCCCCTTTGTGCGACGACTGATTTTCAAAGTAAATTTGGATAATTTCGTAGCGTTGTTCAAGCGTGAGTCTATTCATGATGATTTGTCAGAGTATACTGAAACAAATAAAAAAAAATGTTTTATCAAAATTTAATTTTTTGTGTTACTTTTTACAATTTAAAGTTCTATCTAGGTTAAAAAAACACCCTTTATAAAATTTAAGGAAAAATTTCGAATTAAACTGGATTAAGGGAAAAAAATATTTTTATTTATTGAGTATGTTGGTTGATGTCTAGTTTCTCCAACCGGTTCTTCTGAGTTCTATCAGTTGCTGTATCAATGTTTGTTTTTGTTTTCCCTGACTAATGCCTATTATGCGCTGAAGGTCCTTGCAGGTTTTTTGAAATTTTACCTTTTTTCTTCCTTTCTTCTTTTTTTTTGATTTTTGATTGGTTCCTGAAGTTTTGTAATTGTTGTTGGTAATTTTTCTGTCTAGCCTGATACTGCTCTATTGTGATTGGCTTAGGGCCAGCAGACTTTGGAGTCGGTGTATAGGTTGGTGGTTCTTCAATTGGTGTTCCTTCTGGAACGTACTCCTCTTGTATAAATTTTTGCCAGCGTTTGAAAATTTCGTTGACTTCCTCTTGAGTCATTTGGAAAAACAAATTTAAATGTTAAATTTTGTAGAATTCTTCAGTAAGGGGAGAAAAAAAAATTCTCAAAATCTCAAAAAGGTAAACATGCAGGATTTCAAAAATTTATCCTGTTTCTTTATATTCTCCAGAAATAGATTGGCAGGATCGCCATATGGTGTATTTAAATAGTTTATTGGAAATGGTGTGTTTAACCCTTTCGGGCCCGCTCCTGAACCGACTGTCAGAAAAATTTTTTTTTTAGTTATTCTGGGTTATTAGAGCTAAATTAAGGATTTTTGAAAATTTCAGGCTTCTGAAGTTATCTGATTTCGAGATATTGGAAGTTGCTTATAAGCAACTTTGGGCCGTTGAGGGAGTATTTCTTGGCATTGAAAAATGAAAAAAAAAACTTTTTGATTTTCTTTTATTTATTGTTTAAGGAACTTTTATCTTGGGTATTATATATACATTAAGTGTGATATGACAAAAAACAATTTTTGCTTGTATTGCAACATAAATGCACACCACATTTTATGCATTTTGATAGGGGTGTGCCCGTCTTGCAGAGGCGGCATCGACCTTTTCCTCCCCAAACCAACCAATGGCCGCTTTCGTCGTATCGTTTCGAATTTGGTGGATCGTGATTAATTATTCGACGCTTGGAACTTGAACTGGGTGCCGAAGAGGACGGAGACGACGGTGCGGAGCTTGCTTCCTCTTTTTCCAAAATATTTGCACTAGGTCGTCCTCTTTTCTTTTGTACTGAAGAGGGTGGTCCAGCATTTAGCAACTCATTTGCTATGTCCATTTGGAATTTTATTAACGGCATATGCTTTGCATTCGGCTCTACCATTTTCAGGTGCTTGCGATACAAAAGCCATGAATTGGTTACTGATGTTCCCAATGCCCAGTAAAATATTCGCATGTACCATTTGGCTGATCGATGGTTGATTTTATAAAGTTCCATGAGCATGTCAGATAAATCAACCCCTCCCATATGTTTATTGTATTCTGATACAATAGCTGGTCTTGCGATATCTATAAACTTTTTTTCTTTTGAGCTCCAACGACGACATGTTGCAATTGGCTCATCTGCAATATATGTGGAAATTAACTGCACCGCTTTGTTGTCCAACCAACGAACCGTAGAGATTCCATGATTGATCTCGCATTTCATGTCGTAGGATCCTCTGCCTAGCTTTTTCAAATCAGATTCAGACTGCAATTCGCAATTGCCCATTCGGTTTTTTCTGACGGTCCCGATGCAAAATATGCCCATTTCTTTTAGGGATATTAGAAGGCTGACTGAGGTGAACCAGTTGTCGAAATACAGCTTGTAATTCTGGAATTTCGGGAGCGATGATGCCAAATACAAAACTATGTCAGACGATATTCCTAGGCCATATGAAGGACAAGTTCCGTCACCAACATAGAGGGCAAAGTCGTATATAACTCCCGATGAACTTGCTCGTGTGAACATTTTCATTCCCCATTTATGGGGCTTAGCGGGATTATATTGTTTGAATGCTGATCTTCCTAAAAAATTCAGGTACAATGATTGCAATAGTATACCTTATTGATATTGAGAAATTTGTAACTTACCTTTATATGCTATTACTTGCTCGTCAATACTTTGGTGTTCTTCTTGTGGTATACTATTGAACTTGTCTTTGAGCATCGATAAAACTGGACGTATTTTATGAAGCTTGTCATAGTTGGCATCGTCTTTTTTTGGTTGTTTCGACTTGTCAGCGAAATGAATGAATTTTTTAATTTTTTCAAATCTATTCCGTGGCAGCGCATCGGTTATTGCAGTAAACTTTAGCTCTTGGGACCATGCCAATTTGAAATTCGGAATATTAATCACCCCCAAATATAATAAAACCCCTACATATCGTCGAATTTCCCAATTGGTGCATTTGAGTTCATATCCGGAATCCTGAAGTGCATATAAATTAGACTCTTTTACAATTAACTCAATCAGCTCATTGTCAAAAAACCCATTGAAATAATCTATTGGACTTTTCACCACTTGAATATTTTCTAACGGCTTTTCCCATGTTACGTCCTTTGCATCAAATGGTTTTTTTCTCCATCGCAGCGTCGACAAGTCTATTTTTTCCACGACAAAAGGCTGAGGAATCACTGAAGACTCTTCAATAGTATGTTCTTCAGACGCGATATTTTCCAATAAATCTATCTCGATTTCCTCACCTTTCTCCAAAATTTCCTTCAACCCGTTGTCCAAAAACTCTGCTTCATCATCTTCGCACTCCTCTTCAGAAGATTCGTCCCAATCGAAATCCAAAACAGCTTCAATGTCCGCTTCACAAAGTCCCTTGCGTGATTTACTCATGATGTGAAGGTAAAATTTTTGCACCACCGTTGCCCAAAGTTGCTTACAGTGGTCGGCATATTTATTTTGACACATGAGAAATTTTACCATTTTGAATTTTTTCAGATTTCCAAAAAATTAAAAATTCCCAATTTTTTTAAAATGAAATTAGCATTTATTTAATAAGTAAAAAACATAAAATCATAATTTCTTAAATTAAATTTGCATTCTATGCAACTAATTTAAAAATTTAGGGATGGCATAAGTATTTTGACATATAGTATTTTAACTCTTTAAACGAAAATATGTTATTCCAACTCTTATAATACTTTTAGATATTTTTAATATTAATAAAACGTGTATCCTCCTTTAGCGGCAATGACTTTCCGGAGTCTTTTAGGTACTGAATCGATCAAGTTTTGAATGAATTTTGTTGGTATGTCCTCCCACAAAGATTTAACCTCTGAAATTGTTCCTTCCCTGGTTCTTGTCAGATCTGCGGTTCTTTGGCGCTTTATATATGACCAAACATTCTCAATCACATTCAAATCCGGACTTTGGGGTGGCCAATCCAAAGTTTCAATGCAATTTTCTGTCAAAAATTTCTTAATCATTTTACTCTTGTGGCAAGGTGCATTGTCCTGTTGGAAAATAAATGACGGTCCAATCAACCTATCGCCAGAAGGAAATGCGTGTTCATTTAAAATTTTTAAATATTGGTTTTGGTTCATCGAACCGTCGATGGGAACCAAGTCTCCCAAGCCTTTATATGCTATACAGCCCCAGAACATGACTGTGCCACCTCCATGACTAACTTTTTCGACAACAGGTGCGATTTTTTTTCGAGTTTTTTGGTCTAGTCTAACAAAAACTTTTTTCTTTGACGAGTGATACTCGAAAGTACTTTCGTCGGTCCATAAGACGCTTTGCCAGAATGATAGGGGCTTGTCCACGTATCTGTTTGCGAATTCTAACCTTTTAATTTGGTTCCTTCGGGCTATACATGGAATTGATCTTGCTACATATGTATTAATGTTGGCTTCTTTTAGACGTCGTCGAACTGTTCTTTCGCTTAAATGACTATCACAGTGCGAATTCCATTCCAACGCAGCGGCTTTGGGTGTCAAACCTGGATTAGATTTAAATTTTCTGATAATTTGTCGATCTTCCACTGCCGTTGTTTTACGTTTTCTTCCTGTTCGAGGCAAATTGATGACAGATTCTGTTTCTTTACATTTATTTATTTGATAATAAACGGTTTGTCTAGGTATATTGTACTCCTTGGCAATATTTGTTACAGATATTCCAAGCTTATACTTGGTTATAATTTCACTCCTGACGGTGTTAGTTAATTCCGCTATTTTTCCCATATTTAGACAATAGTAATAGAATTTTTTTATTTATCTTTCATCGAATGTTAATACTTAATACTCAATAACGACCGCTTTGTATTAAAGCTTAACACAAAAAACAAAATGAGATGAAATTACAGAATGTCAAAATAATTATGCCGTTACAAATTCTTGTACCAAATTGCATTTCTCCCTTCAGAATGAGAATGGGTAAAGATTTTAACAAAATATTTTGCATACGTATACCTAAGAATTAGTGTAAAGAAAATATCAAGATAACTGTGCCGTTATCGGAATTTCAATATTAAAACACAATAGAACAATTCTTCACTATACTTTGTCAAAATAAATATGCCGACCACTGTATAAGCAACTTCAATAAAAAAAAAATTATAACACTTATAATATGCAACTTTTTTTATTTATTTTGTTTTTAGCTTTTTATTTCACTTTTAGTTGTTATAACTACGTTTTTGATTTTTGAAATTTTATTTTCTTAGTATTTTTATTTTTCTTTAACTTTTTAGACTAAACTTTCGACACTTGCGTTTCTCTCGACTGCACACTAAATAATACATCACAACTATGTTGATCGCGACACTGCCAATATTTTTTTGTTGTTTTTTAATTCTAAGAACCTTATTCAAAGCACTCTATGTGTTTTTTGATGAATATGTTTCAAATGTTTTAAATATAACGGTTCTTAAAATCAAAGTTGCTTATAAGCAACTTTGGGGGCGAAAGGGTTAAATTGTTTATTAATTTTTCAGTATTACTGAGCTCTGCAGCCGCTTTTCTTCAGCACCAGAAGTGCCGATCTTGATAGAGAAATGAAAGATCTCACTTGATTGCTTGATCAATTATTTCTAAATTTTATTTACAAAAATCACTAACTTATATACTAACTTATTCTAAGGGTCAGCATTAATGTGGCAATACAACAAACCAATGGTAGATTTACTGTTCCCACGGAACTTTGCAATCTTGAAAAATTTTTGGTTATCAAACCCAGCAACAAATCAATACCAAAAATTTCAATTTAATTTCACATTATAAATTGTTTTATGCCAACAGTTTGCTTCACACAGTATTCATGTTACAATTTCGCTTGATACAAATTATTTAATACAAACAAAAAAAAACGTAATATCCATTACTGCTGACCAACAAAAATATTTAGCGTAAATAAAAAAATGAATTCAAGTTCAATGTCTTAGAGTAAACAAAATTCTTACAGTGCTTATGTTAATTATAGATTCACTACAATATTGCCACAACATTAGCCAGTTGTTTTTTATCTTCGCTGTATAATTTTAATACACCTGTTATACCAGCATTTAGACCTATAGGTGTTATAAATTTTAGAAACTTTTCTTCATCGAAGCTGCCTTTTTTGTAAGAGCATTCTACAGCATATCTTCCGAACTGTTGACCCCAAGCTCTCATTATTCTCGAATAAGTTATGGTCTTTGAGTTTACATTTTTGTCATCTTTAGTTGGAAAGTATATCACTATGCTACATTGATTTAACTTGGAGTCATTTAAATTAAAACCAACAGTCTTACCTGCATATTCTTTGTTAGCTTTTTTCCTTTTTTAACCAATGATACTATGACAGCAGCAGCGGTTTTATCTGTTACCATTGGTAGACATTCAAAATATTGTATTTCAGTAGACCCGGTATCAAAACCATCTCTAGCTTTATCATCAAGTGCAATTGGTACATGAGATACACCGGATACTGCTTGACTCTCAAGTGTTGATTTTACTGCTGCCTTTAACTTTGCAAAAATATTGGAATCACTTCCTGAATTGGGAACAGCAGAGACAACTATAAGCAAATTTAAATGAGATAGTTTAAATTTTGGAATCACATCTTCATTTATAATAGATTTAAACCATTTATCAAGTAATTCTATTGGTATCAAGGGCTTTTCATCATCAATCTGAGTCCATTCATTGGCGAATTTATTACCATTGTCTATATTTGTTGTATCAAGCTCGTTGTAATGAACTTTTGTGATATGACATATCTCACTTATTATTTGTTTGTACATTTCGATCTTTTTGCTTGTTTTGTTTTTATTACAGGTTATACACTACATTTTTCATTGATAGTTTATTCATAAATTTCTTCAGCTTAAATACTAATTATGAGAAGTTTGCTTTTTGTTTTATTGAGTGACTTTCTTTATGTCACTCAATATCTTATTTCTATGCTTAATCTATTTTACATACATTTGTTCACATTGTACCAGGCAATCAGAATTTTTGAGTGAATTCTACAAATTTATATTTATATTTATATTTGGTCAGTGTGGTATTTCCATAGTGACAGTTTGTCAACTCAGCATAATTGTTCTGGTGAGTAATGAATTATTTACCAACAAACTTAATAAGCGTGCAATGACCGCTTTTATTAAGAGTATCAAATTGCTTTGAGGAATGTACAATTGCCAAAACGTGGAGTAATTAAATTTGGTACTGACCTTTCTTAACAGTTTGTTTTGTTTTGTAGTACTGGGTTTTGTTTACATTTGTTTGAATATTCTTTTGTTTATGCTTTCAAATAAATGGAAATTAATAAGTACACTACACTACTAACGTGAAGTCTATGGATACACTACAGTATATTATACATCTACACATATGAAGCAGGTATAGAATTTCAGCTCTCCCCCACATCCAGTGGTAAAGACGCATACAACACTCGAAGTGGCTAAAGTCTTCTATTGTCTCCGGCAACCCCAGATCGATATTATATTCAATCATGTCAAGGAATTGGCTAATCAACACTCTGTTTTCATCCAAGAGGACCTCATCATAGTCCTCTAGGAAGCATATAATCATATATTTCAGTATGCTCATCTTAGTGATTGTTTTGAGGTTAATCAGCTTTATTAGGTATCGGAGTAGGCTATTAAGTACCTGATCAGGTTATCAGGAATCAGATCAGGTTATTAGATATCTTATCAGACCAGGTTATTAGGTATCTGATCTGGTTATCAGATCAGGTTATTAGGTGCCTGATCAGGTTGTCAGGTATCTGATCAGGTTATTAGATACCTGATCAGGCTATTAAAATTCAAACTAATATCATTACGGATATCATCGTAAAAATCATCAGTTTGAATCGAATAAATAAAAGAATCAGTATCCATATAGTTGAGAGAAATGTTATCTCCAAATTTAGGTTTCATGAAACCCTAATGGAAATCATACATTCTCCACTTGGATAACTCTAGTACTGTAAATCCAACATATATAGGTTTATTATACTCTGGTTCCATTGTTTTCAACTCCATCGCATACTTATCATCAGAAAATTTTGTCAAATGCATAAAATTTGGTTTCGCAATTAATGCTGTGAGTCCCAAATGATTTCTGTTTGTTGTTTCCCAAGATGAAGTGATTCTACGTTTTTCAATGTTTTCCACTGTCTTCCCATAAACAGCATTGCTTAAAAGTTTGAAGAAATCTTTTTCAAAGTTATTTTTAGCATTTGTTCTATGGAATGTGTTTAAATCAATGTATTTCTTAAGCCAAGGGGATTGCTTAAATTTAAGAATTCTATGGATTTGTTTTAAGATTAGGCCATTTGAAATACATTGTTTTAAAACTCTATAATGGATGGTGCAATTTGTTTTTGGGTGTAAATCTGCAACTATTTTTTTTAATTTGGATCCTCCGACAGTCTTATTTTGAGCACAAAATGGTAAATCATTATGTAGATCATGTATTGAGTCGGGATACTCTATATCCACCTCCAATATGTAGCCATATTCTGATGTATCAGATATTTTTTCCACATCAAAATCAGGATCATATTACACACTTAAATTCTCCGCAGGAAGATATTCTGGCATTGCCCACCCATATAAGTTGTTTGCATCTAAATACATTAAATATTCAGATGGTTTTGTACCATCAAAATCTTTTAAGTAGTTGTGGTTAGCTTTAGAATATCTCTGTGAACACTGAACTAGTCCACCTCTGTGTTTCGCACTTATAAGATCTATCAAAATTTTCTCTTATTAACCTAATTTTTTGGAGTATAGTATTCCAGTCCATTAATTTTTGAATAGATGTGTTTTTTTCTCTCTTCCTTTTAGTAGATATATTATAAGGTGAAGAAGGAACATTGGTTTAAAAGTGATAGAAAGAAACATAATTAGGTTATATCTGTTATTTTGAAAGCGTGTATTTTTCTAATATTCTGATAAAGTTAATATATATATGTATGTATGTACGCAATTATTGTCGTGGGCATCAGTTCTTCTAGCATCTTATATGTAAGCCCTTCTTTCAAAAAAATATGTAAGTTTTTTATTTATTTATTTATTTATTTTTTTCAATTTTAATTACTACTACGTTATTTATTTATTTTTTTACTTGAAAGATTATAATTATGTGGGAAAATTTAATACATAATTTTTTATAATCTCTAATATTAATACATATCTTAACCTATATGTTATGCATCTACACATATGAGGAAGCTCCAACATTTCCGGTCTCTCCCACATCCAGGGGTAGTGCCGCATGCAACACTCGAAGTGCCTAAACTCTTCGATTGTGTCCGGCAATCCTTGATCTATATTATAATCGATCATATCGAGAAACTGGTTAATCGTCACTCTATATTCGTCTAAGAGAAGCTCATCGTAGTCCTCCAGAAATCACATAATCATGTATTTGAGGATACTCATTTTAGTGACTTTGAGGTTGAAAAGCTGACTAATAAATTTTATAAAGAAATTTTCTTATTTATACATTATTTTAAGAATTCTTTGATCAAGGATCGTAGAAAACATTTCGTTTATATTCATTAAAATAGTGAAGACATAAATGCAAGCTTAGCAGAATGGTAAATTAGAAAAAAAAATTTATAATCGACAAATCATAACATTAACTTTTAATATAAAATTAGATATAAACGCAACAATGTTTGAATTAAAAGGTCCAAATATTTAATATAAACAATTGCTTATATAGATTCAAATCAGAATATAAGTGGACTAAAAATCTTATTCGTTAAAATAGTGAAGACATAAATGCAAGCTTAGCAGAACGGTAAATTAGAAAAAAAAAATTGATAATCGACAAATCATAACATTAACTTTTAATATAAAATTCGATATAAACGCAACAATGTTTGAATTAAAAGAACCAAAAAATTTTGTCAGACTTTTTACCTAATTCTTTAACAAAGAGGTGCGAGTCATAAGATGAATAATTATGAAAATATATGGGTATGAACTTCGGAATTTGGTACTTTAAGTTGCAAATATTGTGAGCTGCACCTCGATATTTACCACTTATATGACAATGATCTCTTACACGATCTTTACCGAGAAATTTGTCACATATGTGACAATTTATTGAATTTTGAAAACTGTATATTTCCGAAAGGGTCAAGCTGTTCATTTTTGTCTTACTGGTGAGGAACTGATTGTAAATATCTTCACAATCGTCAATTAACCAGTCAACAAATTTTACAGATGCGTCCTCACCAGTATATATCTTAAATTTATCTAAACTATTTTTACCTACACATTTTATATAATAACTAAAGGCACAAGGAATGTGCCTCTTTATAACTTGAGTTTTGTCACTTACAGTAGTTTGGATATCTTCTAGTATGCATTCGAAATCTGCATATATAACGAATGGCACATCCATCTGCCTCTGATGATCTTTGAATTTTAAAACACTATTTTCGGGAGCAACAATTTTCCCACATTCCGTTTTGTGTTGTTCCATAGTCCATTCATTGTGCGTATATTGTAGGCAGGTATTACAGAATAAAAGTCTGTTACAGCGCTTGGTTGTCTGAGCTTTCAAAAGTCTGTAAAAGGAATAAATTTATATATGTATATAGTTATTCAATCATAAATATGTATTTACTTACCTTGATATGTTTTGAATAAATATATAATGATGAATGTCTCCAGCTTCCAACAGCAATAAATTCACATGCTTTCTTTTTTCCTCTTGTGTATTGTAGAATGATCCAATGATTTCATCCTTCTCATTATCATACCCAAACACATTCACACTTATTCTATCATTCCTATCCTCAAATGCTTGAATATTTTTTAAACTCTCTTCTCATTTTCATTTAGTTTGGCCAATGCCTCGGCAACCCTGACCTGGTATTGCGTAGCTTGTTCCATGTTTTTCGTTTAATTCAAAGATGATATCCTCTATAGTATGCCGTACAAGACTGTAATCAATATTATAATGGTTCTTTATTTCAGTGATTAGATAGTTCACAGTTGATTAAAAAATATTCAATTAAATTAATTTGTAAAATCAACCACAATTTCATTTTGTAGGCAAATGACATCAGCACTAATGTCCTCGATTTTATATGAGCTGCAACGTTGCTTATGCTCTATTATTGTGGTATCCATCGCGGCAACTAAACTCCATTTAAAACAATAATCATCATTGTTTTCAATGTTGATACAATCCTGCTTTTTAGCTAGTTTCAATGGGGTGCTTATCCAATGTGATCCTTTAGCAATGAACTTTTGTTTATGTTAATTTCAGCGCGAATAATTCTTATTAAAGTCTACCCAGAGTCTCTTTCCTGGAATTCTGACATTTTATTATGAATGTCCTGGAATTGTTTTTCAATTAGCTCATCTACATTACTTCCCAGACACAATAGATCCATTTTTGTTCTGTGAGAAATTTGACACAAGTCAATTTCTTCCCCAACAATTTTTATGAACTCTCCAATAAGAGTTACACAGAATTTTAAAATATTATGTTTAACCAAAATTTTTTCAAGTCTTTCCTTGAAAATAGGTTTATTTTCCAGAACAAAGTCTTCAAATAGAAGATCATCTTTTTTGTTGGGAATTCCGTACGTTGCAATATTTTTTTTGAATGCACTGTTTATTTCATAATATTTTCGTTCTACATACAAAGGAGTATCATTATAAAGATATTAAAATTGTATTCATTTTATTTAATTTATATAATATATATTTTTAATATTATTATATTTATTATTTTTTATTCAAAAGTCACTTTGATCGTTTACTATAACACGTTTCACACTATTAAAAGCGAAATTATTGAGGATTTGACACGACTCTTTGTAGATACAATGCTGTACTTGCTGCTAGATTAGAAAACTTCTCAATTTATACGAATTACGATCAAGTCTTTAAGAGTCAATAGACAGAGACAAATGTCAGCAAGCAGTGAAAATAACAACTAATCTTTGACAATCCTCAATATCACAAACTTCATACACACGCACGAGCATAACGTTAGCTCCCATGAGCACGGTTGCCACTCTAAATTTTTTTTCGGGACCAAAATTCATCAAAAAAAGGACCAAAATAAAAAAAAGAGGACCAATTTGTTTGCTATTTTATTGGCATACCAGCTATGCTTACAATATTATTTAACAAAACATAAGTAAAAATTAAACGTAAAGATTTCTAAACATTAACAAAAAGTGCTTGAATTCAATTTGCACATGCATACATAAAACATATTAACATAAAATGTATACACATATATAGATATAAATGTATATAATACACATACATGACTAGTGTTACGTTTTTGCACCAAATAAAATATGATGGTGATTCTATTCTAAGCCCAGCCTATGTCTTTTACTGACCAAACGTAATGAGGCTCTGATTTTTGCGCACAAAGTTCTTTGGACAACATTATATTATTGATTGAACTGAACTCTAATTTATTCCTTAATTTGGTTTTGATAAGAGAAAGTTCAAAAAATGTACGTTCTGCTGCCGCCGAACTATGTGGAAGGCTCATTAAATCATATATAAAATCAGTCAATTCTTGAAAACATTTCTCATCCATACCGTTTTTATATAAACTAACTTTTTCCCAAAATACGCAAACGTCCATATCAGGTTTAAGATTAGTGTTTAAAAGTCTTAAGAGTTTCCATTGTGTTAAAATAATATCTATATCACATTTAATTAAATGAGAAAAATTGCTTACTAAAGGCATTATTGACGTTTCTGTGTCTGATAAAACTTTGTTGGGAGTAATTAGGCATAAATTTTTTAAATCAGTTCTTCCAAAGTCAAACCGTTGCTGAATTTGTTTCAAAAATTCAACGTAAAAGTTTAAAATATTTGTTTTAATTGTGATTCGTTGCGAATCCGTAAAGTTATCGCTTTCAAGAAAGTTTTCTGCTCTACTTCCTATAAAAATATTTTTTCCTTGCAGATATTTCGTTTTGTCATGTATATTAAAATTTTCCAGACAATCAATATTTTTTACAAAGTCGTTATGCATAAAATTACTCAAAAGTAGTTTGAAATGTACTTCAATTTGGGAGTACAAAAAGGGTAAGCGAACTTTTTCAGATTGGAACTCTTTATTCAGGGTATTAATTATTTTCAATACGTAGGCCAAAAACAACATGTAAACTTTTAGTTCTGGATCACCCATTAAATTCGCTAATTCAAATGCACTAATGCCACTTACTTCAAGACACGTGGATAAAAAATATAGTCGAAGCGCTTCCCACTGTTCATTAATCCGTGCAATCACACTTTCCAGAGCGAGCCAACGAGTAAAAGAAATTCCAAGTATTTTGTGTGGTTTTACGCCACAATAATCCTGAAATTCCTTGAACTCGTTGATTCGCTTTGGGCTGTACGAGAAAAATTTATATATATCTCTACACAGCTTTTCAATTTTCGCTGGTAGCTGTTTGCTGGCGTAGCTCGAACACAAATGTAGCGAGTGGCAAGTGCATTTGATGTAAAATATATTAGTATCATTTTTTAATTTCGTTTTCAGCCCATTTAATTCGCCGGCCATCGTATTGGCTCCGTCAGTTGCTAGCCCTATCAAATTACTTAGAGGTACACTGTGCTTTGCAAAAAATGACTTTATCGTTTGGTATATTGACTCAGAATCGCTTTTGGTAAGTTCAATTAGTGATAAAAATCTGTCACGAATGGTATTCGATAACTTATCAAAATACCTTACCACCAGAACCAGACACTTTTTTGTTGATACGTCCGTGGTTTCGTCCACAATCAAAGAGAATTTACACGTTCTGAGATCCGATACTATTCTCTTCATTGCTTCGTTCCCTAAAATCTCTGCTAGCTGGGTCGATTTTGTTCTGCCGCAGCGTAAAGACTGAGCTATTTTTGAGTCCGGACAACACACGGCTAGCAAATTTGGCAAATAATCCATAAGGATAAATGGAAGATTATGTGCCATTATGAACATCACTAAACTGAATTCTGCGTTTCGGATTTGCTTTTCTAAAGTATCATTTTGTTCTTTAAGAAAAGAATCTAACTTCACTTGACCCTTTTTCTTGGTCACATTTTGAAAATGGCTTGATTGCTCTGTGTGTCGTTTTAGCTTCGCTACGTGGTTCACCATGGACTTTTCGCAAGCAATGCAGTATGCGCTCCCATTTTGCTCTTTGAGCCAATTAAATTGGGTTAGCCATTCTTTCCGAAATTTGCGTCTTGGATCCTTTTTTTCGCCAGCTGTGTCGCTAAATATGGAATAGGTAATCAATTACATGCTCGTTCCATGAAATACGTACTTATGTACGTATGTATTTATTACCTTTCACTGCCATCGCTTTCGATTGACTGCGTGTGAGGCCGTTTTTCTGCAACCTTCGCCTTCTTTATCAAAAACCTGAAACAACATATCAATCAATGCACAAATTTAAATTTCCTATCCATTCAAATGATTCTTTAACTTACTTGTCCATGGTAAATTATTGTCTAGTTTTACTTTTACACAAACAATTACATACTTATAATAAAATATTTGTTACACTGAAGTTGATTTGTCAATTTCTGATTTGTAAACAAAAGAAACAATTGACCATTGTTGTCAATTTAGCTTTTTCCCCCTAGATTTAGCTTTTTTTTGACTGACAGGTAGTATTGCCAGATTTACTATTGTTTGCTGGTAAAATTCGATTATATTTTCAAGTGATGTCAACGAATCAAATCTTTCGCTTTATGTGAACAGTGTTGATTTTCGTAAATAAATTTTTAAAGGTGTGATGAAACACTCAAAATTTGGTTGTATCACAATTGTAAACATTTTCATAAAAGGGGCCAAATCAGAAAAAAATGGACCAGTGGACCAAACGTAGAAAAAAGGACCATTTTTGGTCCAATTGGACCAAAGTGGCAACCGTGCCCATGAGCACGCATCTCTAATTCCCTTTGACAATCCTAAATATGTTACACTTCAATTTGTCCAACCTTCAAATAAGTTCATTGCTCATAAATTACATATTTTATTCATCTCTTCAAACTCTTTTAAACATAGGAAAGAGAAAAATCAAACTAAATAAAACCAACAACAAAAACATTCTTAGATTCCCTCACAAGCATACATAATTTCTTTCTCAAATACCCTTCTGCAACCGTTTAACCCTTTGACACGGAAATTAATTCTGGCCATTGCAAAATTTTTTATGTGGTTTTTATAGCTTAAAAAGGCTTCAAAAAAAGTTTGTAAAAAATTATTGGAAACAATTTTTATTCTAAAGTGGGTTTTGAAGATGTACATTTCAATGTACAATCCGCTTCAATGCATAAAATTTTTAAATTTATTTTATTTTTTATTGATTGTAAATTTTTTAATATACATTCATACATATATAAAAGGAACACATTTAAAAACTTCGTTTAAAAAAAGCAGAACAAATTCATTGTAAGTAAGGTAAAAAAATATATGTAAAAAATATGATACACATATCGTCACCTAAAATCCAAAAGGCCGTAAGCGACAAATAAATTCAAAATAATTTTCTTCTTTGATTGTGATATAACTACCCAAAATACATCTTTCCTTAAAATTTTACTCGTATATCTGAATAGTCCGCATTGGTTTTCTAAGGTTAATTTCAAAATTTGGCTACTAAGAATCAACTAGTCTGAAATTTATAAAGTTTTTCCTTCTCCTATAAAAAAATGAGAAGTGTACTTACGGCTTTTTGGATTTTATATGACGATATATATGTTTATATATGTATGTAAATACGTACGTAAATATTTGAAAAAAATTGTATTATTTGGTATGCATTTGTAGGAAGCAATATCGTTCTTTAGTAATACATAAATGAATTTTACACTTTTGGCAAAAGAAATGAGTTCTTCCAGCTACTCCTTGGCTTGTTTTGCAATTATTTTTGCATCTTGTTGCTTCTTTTTTGCCGTCTTGGCATGGCATGTGATCTATGCCATCCAACTGTACATCTCGAATTGGTCTTATCTCAACTTTTCTTTTAGATGAAACAGGTGATGAAGTTGAAGGACTTAAAGTATTTGAGCTTGTATTTGAAGGGCGTCCCCGTTTTGGTGCCGACTTCTGACCTTTGTATAGAAGAGCATTCGCAATTTCTAATCGGAAATGCAGAAGATCCAATATCTCTCGTTTTGACCTTTCCTGTCTTACCGCATAGCTTCGATATTCGAGGAAACTAGCAACTAGAGCGAAATCGAGAAAATGTGGTATTAACCGAAGAGTCCATTTCCTGGATTTCAAGAAAACCCTATAGTAGGATATATATTGATCGAGGAGATCAACTCCACCCATTCCTGAATTATATAGCTTTAGGATGCTAGGATGTTTACATTAGAAAAGTATCGACAAATAAACTGAAAAAACTTACTTTTGTTATGAGAAACACTGAATTAAATATAAATTTCGTTAATTTGAAAATAAACTTTTAACACATACGCTGCGTTTATGATGGCAAGACAAAATATGCAAAACTGATCTCACGTGGCTTTGAATTTTTACAGCCTCTTAAGAATTTAAACAACAACAAAACAAACAACCGATAACGGTAAATTAATTGCATGTATGCTGAAAAACAAATCATTGACGGGTTGATAAAATCGACGTACATTATAATGTACACCACGCGTCAAAGGGTTAACAAACGAAAAACCATACTACGTACAAACAAAAGAATAATACAAAAAAACTAAAGCAACATTTTCTCTATCCACACAGGCACACACAATCTAAAATCATACAGCAACTGCAACCGCTTAACAAACGAAAAAACATACTACGTACAAACAAGCGCACCTGCGTGCCTACATAAATAACTATGCACATAGACGGGCGGATATCAAACCATAAAATTAAAAACAAAAACACATCGACGCACCGACATCAAAGTATCCTTATCTATGTACAAACCATCCATAACCCTCGTCACTTCATACCATTGACAGTAATTAACATAAAATGTAAATTTTAGCCCATAAATTACAAAATTTCGATTTTAATTACCCAAATTTTAAAATTTTAATTGGTCTCGCACGTATCGTTCCTATCTACTGCCGGTGATTACAACGCTAGTACACATGTAGGTTATACTACATTATGCATTGTACACTACAACTTCAATTAAAAGGGGTTTCTTCTTTTGCGATTTGGTCTTCCTCATTCCTGTCAGAAGAGGGTCTGACGTCAAAAGCAACCTGTTTAGCACATCTTGGTTGCATTCTTTTCTTGAAAATTTTCTAGAATAATCCAGCCTGTGTGTCCGAACATGTTTATTACGGTCTTCTGCCGCTTCTTCGGAGAGTTGCCCGATTGACAGAATCGCCTCCCTTATTACGGCTGCTCCATGGCGCAACACCTTGTGCAATGTCAGCAGTTTCCTTACAGTAAGCCTCGAACTTTTCTGTGTTAAGAATGCACCGGTGGTGCATTCTTACATTGGTTGGGGCGGCCCTTTCTAGCATTTGAGGGTTGTTGATCATTATTTTGATTGTTTGGAGTATTGTGCAGGACACGGGGGTTGTACTAAATTAAGATAGAATCTGAACGACTTACCGGGTTTTGTTGATGTTAAGGATGTCGTTGTCGTCTTTGGATGGTTAAACTGGCACGCGGTCAATATGCCAACCCTTCCAAATGTTTTTGGGTACCTCCGTAAGGTGGTTGATGAATTCTTCACTGAACACTTGCTGAGTATTTATAAAGGCAAAAGTTTGTTTTGTTTCGAAAGAAAAATTTCTCATTCAATGATTTATTTGAATAAAAATTTAATATTAACACCTTTTCATTGCAATTTTAATTGATTTTCTATTAAATTATAATAATTCCAATTATTATTTATTACTTTGACACTTATTTCACACTTTCAACTTAATTAGCGAATAACTTTAACGGAGCTTATCGCTTTACCTTTTAATGGTTGAAGGTCTTATTAAAAACTAAATCAAAGAACAAAAAAATTTTCTTTTTCTTGAAGCAAAAAGGGAAAAGAAAAAGCAAAGAGATCCGCACAGCGTTACCGTGAGTAAACATTCACAGGGTTACCGTGAGTAAACAAGTATCCATTATATTCAATGTCGAGTTACACTCTGTATTAAACCTATAAATGGTATAAATGGCAAACGGCATCTGCCAACATAAAAACGAACTAGAATACTTCATGATGGATAAACAAATTGATGTTATGCTTATCTCTCAGACGCATTTGACTGCTAGAAGCTTTTTTAAAATCAAGGGATATACTCTCTACGACACAAAGGACCCCCAAGGTAGAGCTTGTGGTGGCTCGGGTGGTGGCCCTTCGAGTGCGCTAGAGCGCACTTCGATTGAAGCTAAAATAATTACTTCTTGGTTTGCTTAATTACCAATAATTGCTCTATGTTAATTATCCTCTGCCACATAGTTGTGGCTGTGGCCCAGCTGGGTGGTGGACTGGTGTTAAGTAAGCCATTAACCAATTTTGGCTATTCAAAACTGCGATATCTGTGTCTGATTTAAATACTTTATCTATCATTACCCACGAGTAAATTTCATAATTAAGGTTGAACCACTGTATTATGCCCTGCAAAATAACTGGAGAAATACAAATAGCATCTAATCCCTGATAATGTTCTGATGGTTGAACATTCAGGAATTTGAGACATCTCTCTAGTAATTTTCCGTTGAGTAAAAATAAGCTTAAGTTCTCTAAAAACATAGATCTCTGCAACATTAAGTGAATTGGGTTCAAATTATATATTATCGTTTTGATTATCTTTGAATATTGTATAAGAGATATTATAAATGGTTCGAATTCTACAAATCTTAAATCGTTTATACTGATTTGAGGTGTCTCTTTATTCATTTTCATAGTATGACCAACTTTGTTGACTACATAATTTTGTAGGAAAGAAAGATCAGTCGCTCTCCCAAATAATCTTCCCAAATGTATTGATACTGCAAATTTAATTTCACTACTAGAGAAATAATATTCTTTGACTAGTGCGCTCTCTTTTGAAAGAATATTAACTGTACCGCTAGCACTCAGATCATTGTATTCTTTTAAATCTACTTTAATTGCAGTCACCTCTTTAGTACAGCCTTGACAACATAATACAGAAGCAAATTGGTTGTATCCTAGAAAAGTATGCTCCTTTAATAGGCTTATATTAATAATATTATAAATCAAAATCATCTGGAAATGAATGGTATAATCTTTCCCTCCTTCAGTGATGGATGCTAGATTGTTAGTTGATTGTTTAATATGAGTCCCTTGAGTTGGCAAGAAGTTAACTACTGCAGCATCCTTTTCTATCATAGATCTAAACCTATGTAAGATATTTCCTCCCCACACCATGCCACACCAATCTTCTAAATCATAATCTGTCAACTCTTCAGGCACCAAATCATCCTTTTCCTTTATAAGATCATCTAACAATCTTTGTAAATTGGTTGATGACAGTCTATTACACCAAGATTTAATTAAATGGAGTTGTTGTAAGGATTTAGTAAAACTTGTTTTAGAAACAACATCTAACGAAGGTTTTTTCACCTTCTCTTTAGTAGCCGAACCAAGATAAGATACATAAGGTCCATCTTTTAAATAATTGACAGAATTCCTTTGAGCAAAATCATCACTTAAGGACAACAAAATTGATACATCTAACTCTGTACCTGTACATGCATCTAAATGAGCAAGTCGAAATTGACAGGGAGGATATGCTTTTGAGGATCCCATGATTTCCAATTTCCAATTATCTTCACGTATTTTCGTTGCTATTTCGGTGCAACAGTCACTTTCTTCTAAAAATTTATTCAAATAAAAATTCTCTCTTTGTCTAAACCGACTTTGAAGTATTTTTATTACTTTTTGATTATTCAATTCTGAAATCTCCAAAAAGTCAAACTTTTTATTTTCTTTATAATCATCAGGAACAAAGTCTATATCTCGAGTTATTTCGGACAATTCTAATGGAGTTAAGTCTTGGACTAATTTATTTATAGTAGACAAGTTCGAGAATTGATTCCGGAGTGAAATTAAAATACCTGCATTCGAGTTCCTTAATATTTCATGAGCCAATGACGGGATAAATGGCTCCATTTTTATTAGTGATGCCACTATTTCATCCTTTGTTTTTATTGTCTCACTGCGGAAGATGTTTATTACTTCCGGATTGGTAACATTTCTAGATTTAATATACATTAAAGCTAGGTTCTTCATCTTATTTTCTACTGATGGTAGATTCACTATATTTAATGCGAATATATCTTCAACTAGTTTGGAGTACTCAATATTACCAGTTTTAGGTTCGGCTTTATTTAATCGTTGGGTCAGGTAATATATTGCAGGATATAAATATTTAAGGGTCTTAAGTAGTGAAATCCATAGAGTTAATTTGTCGTCATACCCCCGAATTGCATGTGAAAAATAAGTAGATAGAGAAAGACCACCAAAATCAGTTGGATGGAAGAGGACAGCTACTCTTTCTTTTTCTGTTGATTTATTAGTTAATATTTTCTTCCTTCTTAGGTAGTTTATAATCATAAATTGATTAATTAAAAATGCATTATCAGGCAAGTAATCATATTTTGCTGTTGCGTCTGTGATTGTATTTATAGTAGATAAAGAAGACATTATGGAGCATACTCCATCATTGATGTCAGGGATGCATCTATTTATTTTCTTATCTCCATTTGAAATAGCTTCTCCATCATAATATCTTACTTTACCAAATTCACAGAGTCTTTTTGAAAACCAGGTTTCGTCTCTTTTTAATATTAAGTTCACCGCAGCGAAAGTTGTAGTCAGTTTGTCTAAAAATCTCATTCTTCTAACAGCTTTATCCTCATCACTTACAGTTGGATAATTTATCTTGACTACTTGATTATCTCCTTGACACATTATATTAATGTTTAAATTTTCTAATTCAGCTGAATATTTTATTAAGCAAATTGTAATAATTGAAGCACCCAGTGCAATAACAAGATAACTCCACTTTTAAAATTGTTGAGAAAATCAAAAAAAAACTTTCTCAAAATTAAGAAACCAAAAGAATTGCTAAATATTATTTAATTTTGAAAAGAAATAATCAAAACAAATTTGTTTAATTCAAAAACATATTACAAAGTTTTATTTTAAATAAAAAAAAAAATGTGCTGTTTGATTTATTTGGCCAAGTATATATGTATTTTAATATAATTTGCTTTTGGACTTGTCCTGTTTTTGCACCGATATTAGTAAAAATTAAAGGGGTCCTTCGTTGTCATCTTCATAGTCAGTGTTTTCAGCTTCTTGAATAGACTGCTGCGAGATTAAATTATCATAAAAATGTATATCCGATGGAGGAACATACTTTTGTGCCAAGCTCATAACATCGTCATATTTTTTCGGGTTGAGGGCTAGATTAGTTGTGTATAAAAGTTTTGGCTCGAAGGGGTTATCCTGGAAGTTTGCTTTCATTGCTTTCATTGCTATATCGAATTTTGTTAATGGCCCATGGTGATTACAAGAAGCTGAAATACTTGCGACATTTTCCTCTTTTTTGTAGCAAAATCTTCGATATTTTGAAATGGTCCATTTAATATGATCTTTGTTCGTGACTGTTTTTTTTTGTAAAACGGAGCCAAACTCGTTTTTAAATCAAATATGTTCGCATCGCTCACTGATATAACTTAAAATTTTTTGGAACACTTCCACTAAATTCTGCCAGTCTTTTGGAAGGTAAAGGCGTTCTACTCGACGTTTCTGTTTCTCTATAACGCCAAAAGAGCGATCGCAGGGCAAAAAACTGTGTCCTGGTTCTGGCAAGTGATGTTCAATAAGGCTTATATTTTTGTGTTTTACAACAGCATATAAATATTGGACAAGAGTGTTGTTTTTATTTTGAGCACCGCAATTATCGGAAAATAAATATAATTTTCTCACAGTTTCACTCATAATGTGTTCAATAAAATGATGCAAAAAGCTGATTACTTCATTTGGACCTTTTTTCCCGATTGTCTCATCATACATGTACATGTAGCTTTTTTTGGTACTGCATTGATAAATACAAAAATTAAACACCCATAACTGCCTTTTATAAAAGACATCACCCGATGGTATTAGCGGAAGTGGCAAATTTTGTTGGAAATCAAAAGTAAGGCACTCAACTGTCGGGTCTTGTAAGCAGCTTTTTTCGCGTAGATCATCATAAAACGCCTTAGCCTTCTTTTCGTGAAGATCTTTCGCAACTTTGAGTGCACGTCTTTCTTCCTCAGAATCAGCTGCAGCTATTTTGTTTCCATGGCTATCACACGTCTGGCAAGTGTCTGATCTAGGTGCTCCAAAAGAAAGCTTAAAATTTTTCGCAAAGTATTCCCTATAAAAATCGTATGTAACTGTTGGCTTTGGGTTAGCATTTTCTTCAGCCATCAATGCAAAAGCGCTTGGCTCAAACTTTTCTAAGTAAAGAGTATACATTTTTATTACATTTAAATCGGAACTTAAGTACTTCGATTCTTTATTTTGGCTGTAGTGAGAAGATCTTTTTGGGAAACTTTTAATATGGCTGTCAATATTTTGAACAACATCTTCTGGAATCTTATTTACTTTGTTTGCGTGACGACCTCTCATGTCAGAGGGCGCAGTTACTTTTTCCAGCAAAAATCTTGAGAGTCTTTCGATGCGACTTTTATGGACTCCATGAACTGAACAAAATGCTTTTTTACATACCTCTATTTCATGTTTAATGCTACGTATAAAATATTTATTTTGGAATTTTCTCACTTCATTCCCACTCGCAGATCGACGCCTCTTAACTGCATTTTGCCTTATTAATCCACACAAATATGCATCTTGCTTTTCTTTATTTCCCAGCTTATTAAATTCTTGAAAAACTTTGGCATAATGATTCTGACGTCCAGAATCAAAACATTTTTTTTGCAACTGCAAGGCTGGCCCATTGTTTTTGCTGCAACGCTATTACCCTTACAGTTTGTATACTTTTTGCCTTCTGCTCTCTTCCTTTTAACTACTTTCCTTTTCCACGCGTTCTGATTGCGCACACGCTTTTTTTCCTAAAGCCATACAAACAATAACATTAACTGAAAACTTAAACATTTTAATGAATTTGTTACCTTTTTGAACAGGTAAAGTATCAACACTACTCGATGTCTCCTCATCATCAGATCCATTTTTATATTCGGAACCCGATATGGAAAAATCTGATTCACTTTCAGTCATTGTTTTAAATTTATTATTAACACATGTATACTTGCACCGTATCATAGCACCAAGAACCAACTGACACATTTTTTTTAGAACGACGACATACAGTATAAAAGAAAAAACAGAGAGCGTAAAAAAGAGACGCGGCCGCTAAACACACACACAACATACTCAACATACTCAACAACATACTGTAATCGTTTTTCGCACACACACAGCACGAACGTAAATAAAAATAAAAACAGAACAGAACATGTTTTGAAAAATTTGTGTTTCTTGATTGCCGGCAACTAAAAGTTGACATGTGGCTTAAGGCTTATTGCTTGAAAAGCGGTGCAAAAACAAGACAACTCCAGGAGATGTGTTCTTGCTCCGTTTTGAAAACAAAACTTCAAAGTTTCAGAGTTTCCGTATCCTAGAGTCAAGTTAGATGTGTTTTTTGTGCACCGAACGACGCAGATTCTTTTTTTGGTTTTTTCTGCATTAAAAAAGCTATTTCGCAAAAAAGTGGAGTTATCCGGTTGTTGCATTGGGTGCTTCAATTGTCCATAACTTTTGCCTCATTCCTTCCATACCTCCTAATTGATTGTTGTAATAATAATCTCCTGGAATTGGATTTCCATTAGTATCGTAATCAGGGGGTGCCAATCTCGAATTGCAAAATATATTTGATCTTATAAACCATAAATGGTTATTTTTATATAGATCATCAACATCAAAAAGTTCATCCAACACTTCTCCAAAGAAATATACTAAAGCATGTCGGAATCTCATATTCCATTTACTTAAATCTAGATTTAGGATTTCTAAAGGGTGGCGCATAAGTAACGTTAACGGCGACTATATTGAATGCGTTCTTGTGCATCATTTGGTTTTAACTCGTGAACCAATTGCATCTTATATGGGAAGAGATGTAACATATGTAAAATTCTATGCAAAGACCGCCTAGACATCCCTAACTGCTGAGAACGTCGCCTGGTGGAAGTTTCGGGGTTTTCCTCAATACTTGCTTGCACTCGAGCAATGCTCACTTCATTTCGAACTGCACGAGGTCTTCCAGCACGCGGAAGATCACAGACAGCCCCTTGTTGCCCAAAACGCTGAACCAATCGGTAAATTGTTGGAGCGCTAGGAGCAATTTCGATATGATCTTTGTGTCTAAATAATCGACTGCTGACTTTCAAAGTAAAATTGAACAACTTTGGTTCTTTGTTCTGTGCTAAGCCTTTCCATCATAAATTTCCCAAGTATTATTTAGTTAATTCTGTAAAGAGACGAAAAAAAAGACTTAAATTAAAAAATGTATTCACTGATCAAATCTTAACGTTACTTATGCGCCACCCTATAGATTAGAATTCTTTTGGGATTTTGCAGTGTCTGTTAGTCTTCTCATCAACTGGATTTCTCCATCTGTAACATTTATAAATAAAAGGCGTTTTAATTATTTTTGTTATTAACGTTTTACTTTTATTTTATCGAACTGAGCAACTATATGCGTCGCTCCAGTTCTTGTTAATTAATGTCTTTATTGGGTAGAAATCTCCTTCTTTTATACCAATTTTGAGAAGAAAGATTAACCCCCTAATTCTATAGTAATTACATTTGGTTTCTTATAACTACTTAAAATTAGTTCAGCGGGAAAACAAAATAAATGTGTTTCCCATCGATGAAATGTGAGGCGGCATAGAACACACACAAACATGAAGTGTATTTCAAGTGCAGCGGCAGAGTTAGGCAAATTGTGTGTGCAATGTCACAACACTGACCGCTTAGCATTTTCACACTCAACAGTATATTTAACCTTCTGTCAGTGCATAGTAAATTTTACATAGTCTGTGCATGGGGTCAACCTGACCCCACATATATTTAAATGCATTTTCTAAGCTTTTTGTTAAAAAATAGTCGTTTCTATTGTTATTTATTAATGAAAAAAAAACTTATTTTATTCAGAATATATAAGATTGACATTAAGATAATTTAAATTATATTATATTACATAAAAAATTAGCCAGATGCATCGTCTGACATGATTTCGTTGTTTTCTTCTTCAAGGGAATCCATTACTTCTTCGTTGACACAGTTTATGCAAACGGTTTTTATATGTGTTGTGCAAGAAGGCTGATTGCAGACATAACATCTTGTTCCTGTTTTTTTATCAGCGGATCGAGGGCAAATGTAACATCTTGGTCGCTTACTGACAGATCTATTCGCCGCTGTTCCTTCAGTTGTTGTGCTCTGTCTTATGTTTATTATATCATATCCAATTTGATGAATAGCAATTTTAACATTTTTTTTCATTGCCCGTGGGTTTGATAATCGGTGCAATATATGATCATTTACCAATTGCATAGCCAGCTCCTTCAAAAAGATTTTACGTTCATTGTTTTTCCGCTGAATATATAGTTGTGGATTAGCACATTTGTACAGATTATAAGCGGCTATACCTGCGATATCAATCATATTAAAAAATAGAACCATTGGCCATCGTTTGGTCTTTCTCTTGCAGGTATAGGTACGAACTAATTTGTCGAGTGTGTCAACACCTCCCTTTGTTTTATTATAGTCCAATATTATGTTGGGTTTATTCGTATCGAGGTCAACAATATCATCATTGTGTAGAGTGGATAGTAACAATACATTCTTGTTTGGCTTCGGAACATAACTTACCAAAGTCAGATGGTTGTCGAAGCAAAATTTAGAAGAATTCAGGTCTCGCTTCTTAATTTCGGCCTTGTTCGTAAATTCTTTAGGTAGATCTGGTTTATTTGAGCGAATTGTTCCAATTATTGTTGTTTTTTTCTGCAACATTTGTTCTGCTAATGGACAGCTTGTAAAAAAGTTATCCATCGTAATAGTTCGTCCTTTATTGATATATGGTGTAGATAATCGATGAACTAAATTTAATGCGTAATCAACCGAACGTATCTCATTCGGTTGTTTGCCTACATAAACTTCTGCTTTCAATGGGTACGAATTCAACGCATCGCAAATCCAAAAAATCTTAATCCCGTACTTGCCTGGCTTTGATGGTATATACTGTCTGAATGAACATCGGCCACGAGTTAATACCAATTGTTCATCTATAGTTAAGAATGATGATGGTTTATAAGGTCCTTTGATATTTGCCAAAAACATATTCCAAACATCATGGAAAGCTGCTAGCTTATCTTCCTTCAAACGTTCTGCTCTAGTCTGATAATTGTCGAAGCGCAGGAATCGTAAAAGCTGCTGCACTCTTTGTAATGACATTGCAGCCCGATAAAAAGGACGATTGTCTAGGCGGTACAATTCATCCAATCTTTCGTCCCAGTTTTTATGAACACCAGCGTATATAAGTATACCAATCAGGGCATAAATTTCATTTGAATTTGTATCATACCAAATACGTGCAGGGTTACTATTTATAGTGTAGAAATGGCGAGCTTTTCTATTTGTTTCGGCCACTATTACATTTATTAATGTCTCTGGAACTAATTTTTTGAATGCGGACAGATGAGTATTTATATTTACAGCTGTTTCTGCAGAAATTCCTTGTCGTTCTCTCAAGATCTGAAAGTCGCGAACTCTGGTTACATTTGGTGGACTTGCTCTCCATTTTCTTTTGTACTTTTTATTTTGCGCGTAATACCAAATTCCTTCTTCTTCCACTTCAGGTTCCTCATCAGTTTCAATATTTTGTACTTCTTCTTCTTCACCAGTTTCTATATTTTCTTCTTCGTTTTCTATATTTTGCAATTCAACAGCAGCTTCATCTGCTGCTAAATCACAATCAGAAAAGTCACTATCAATGTTATCATCTGCTACCTCTTCCTCATCAGATTCGGTAATGCTATCGAAAAGATTTCGAATATCCTGGCTATTTTGTCTTTTTAGGGCCATCTAAATAACAAAACAAATTATTATATGCATAGAAAATTACACTACATAAAGTAACCAAAAAAATATATATACTCACCTTATAATAATAGTTATTTATGTGAATATATTTATAATTATTACAGACAAATAAATTTATAATAAAAACACCTCTATTCATATGTGTTGAATAGAAAACACTGAATGTTTTCTATTTTCAATTTTTGCATTTGAAAAAGAAAGAACTTCAATATATTGTTACACGGGAAATCCCCTAAAACACAAAGAAATTTAAAACTAAATACAAAATGCATAGCAAAATAATTGGGGTCAGATTAACCCCAATGCACCAAAATATGCTTGACTTGCTTAAAACTGTCGTAGCTTAGTCATTTATAATGTTTTTTCGATTATTTTTTTTGCAATGTGTGAGTTAAACATTAGTTGAGGCTTATCTAGTTGCTTGGTATAGTAAGTTGGTGTAAAACCTTATTAAATCACTTTTACAAAGACTGGGGTCAATTTGACCCCTATGCACTGACAGAAGGTTAAAGTGCAGCGGCACGTGGTGTCAAATTGTGTCTGTTGCCCATGTGAATTTTTAGTGACACTTGATATTTATTTATTTATTATATGCATGCATTTTAAGGAATGAAATCATGTCGTATGACAAAGAGTGTAATCATGCTACACCTCCACCTTTCATAAGAATGTTCATATAACATTTGTTTTATGGACATTCTTTCTTTTTTTTTCAATTTTTATTATGTAAATGTATAAGTATAGTTTAATTTAAATTATATCTACCTTCCCCGGGGTAATTATATTGTTGTTTATTTAGTGACGATATAACTTAAGTCTATTTTTATGAACTATTTGTTCTTTGTTTGTTTTCTTATCAACTACGGTTACATTATTTGTTAAATCTATATTTTTTATTTTATATGGTCCCTTATATTGAATATCCAATTTATGACCTATTTCATTTTTAACTAATACTAAATCTCCTATTTTAAAGTTATAGTCTAGTACATTCTTATCATAATTTGATTTCTGCCTAAATTTATTCCTATCTAATAATTGTTGAGCTCTTTTATATGCTACTTCTAACCTAAATTTTGCTTCTTTAGCATAATTATCTATATTATATAGTGGAGCAATTCGATCCACTTCGCTAAGTTTATTAAAAGAACTTGGCTGTCTAGCAAAAACTAATTCAAACGGACAATAATTATGTACTGTTGAAGGTGTTGTGTTGAAACAGTAAGTGAAATATTTTAACCATTCATCCCAATCTGTTTTGTCAACTGTAATATAAGAACGTACGTACTCATTGAAAGTTCTATGACTTCTTTCGATTGTTCCTAATGTTTGATGATGGTATGCTGTTGAAGTTAGTTTTTGAATCTTTAATAGATCGCATAGTTCTGTTAGTAAGGTGTTTTTGTATTCTGTACCCATGTCGGAAATGAACGTCTTCATTGGACCATAGGTTAGTATGAAATTTTCAAATATTGCTTTTGCAACCGTTTTAGCGCTTTTGTCTTTAATTGGTATTGTTACTAAATATTTAGTTAAGTCGCATATTATTGTGACTGCATATTCATTTTCGTGTAATGATTTTGGAAAAGGTCCTATTGTATCCACGTACACCGTGTCAAATGGTTTTGCAGGTGTAGGTGTAATAGTCATTGGACTCTTTGAATGTTTAAACGTTTTAGCAGTTTGGCACTTATGACATGTTTTTACAAATTTAGATATGTCTTTTGACATATTTTTCCAATAGTAATATCTTTTAATTTTTTCTATTGTTCTATAAATTCCACAATGTCCTCCTTCTATGGGATCATCATGATATTTCAGCATAATCTCAAGAATTGCCTTGGCATTCTTATTATCAATTTGGGTCACCTCGTTTAGTAGCGCTACTTCAATTTTATTTAATATATTATTGCCCATTTCTTTAAAATCATTTATTGAGATAAATTCGAAAATTTTCTCTGTGGGTGCCACTTGTAATTTATATACAGTGATGGACTTAAGTATAGGCACAAGCATAATTTTAAAAGAAACTGCTAATTTATTTATATAAGGAAACACGAAATATTTATTTTAAGAATTAATTATAGTTATAAAACTTATACATTAAAATAGTAACCATGAAAATTAAATATATTTTCTTTGCAAAAAAAGTTATTTAAAAAACACATTAAAGAATTCATTATTTTACTGGAAAAAAGTATAGGCACAACTATTTCTACATAAATAAAAACTACTTGGAACATTTATCTAATATTTAGTTGGGAGTCCCTTTTGCTTAATAACGGCCTTAAGTCTATTTGGCATGGAGTGGACTAACTTTTTATTTATATTTTCGCCTATGTTATGCCATTCTTCCACCAAAGCTGCTTTCAGCTCAGTTCTATTAAAAATTGCGCGTTTTCGGATTCTTCGCTCCAATTCCTCCCACAAATGCTCAATGGGGTTTAAGTCTGGGGACTGCGGGGGGTGTGGCAAAACATGAGCCGTATTATATGCAAGCCACATCTTTACGTCATGGGCTGTGTGTTTCGGGTCGTTGTCTTGCTGGAATGTAAACGACTCAGGTAAGTTTAGCTTTTCTGCACTTTTTTTGACATTTTCCTTTAAAATGTTAAGGTAAACTGTCTTGTCCATTATCCCCTCAATAAATACGAGCTCTCCCACACCCGCAGAAGACATACAGCCCCATACCAAAACACCTACGCCACCATACTTTACTGTTGGTAAAAGATTTTTTGCTTCATATGCAGTGTTACTCTTTCGCCAAACTCTAGCGTGTCCATCAGATCGGAAAATATTAAATTTACTTTCGTCTGTGAACAGTACCTGATCCCAGAAATCGCATTGCCTCTTTTCAAATTGTTTGGCATAGTCCACTCTCTTTTTTTGATTAACAGAAGATATCCACGGTTTGCGTCTAGCCACACGTGAGTTATACCCAGCGTCATGTAACGTTCTCCGAACAGTTTTTGGGTGCACATCTTTGCCAAAATCTTGTTTTATCTCTGCGGCAACCTGAGAAGATGTTATTTTTGGATCGCCTCTTACCTTTCGTACGATTTGAGCACGTTCTCTCTCAGTTAATTTGCGAGGACGACCACAGCGACTTGCATTTTTAAAGTTTATTTCGCCTTTGAACCGATTTACAATGGTCCGTATGGTAAAATGGCTGCGGTTCATCAATTCTCCGATCTCAGCAAACGATTTGCCTTGGTTATGTAAATGTAAAACTATTTTGCGCTGAGATTCAGTCGTTTCACATTGTTTAGGACACATTTTAAAAAGATTACAAACAAAATTAGTATTTTCTAAACTTTTGCAACTTTTCAATTACTTAAATGAATAAAAGATTAATAACGGAATATAACAGCATGTGTCAAATGTAAAATTGTTGCCAGATTATTAAAATTAAAATAAAGGGATAGATGCCTAAAAAAGTGTGCCTATACTTTTGTCCATTGTATTTTAGAACTTTTTGTACTTTTTATCTGCCAACGGTTTAACTCATTTTTCTACACGAATAAAACTCCTACAGTCTTGAAATATACAGCACACTATAACATATTAATAGTAATATTAATATAAAAAATATTCCTTCTGCTTTTAATGCAAACTCTAAATGCTACATGGCTGTTGTGCCTATACTTAAGTCCATCACTGTATTTTAAGTTTACCGGCCACATTTTCGAGCCTAGAGAAAAATTGTCCTAAGTCAAAGTTCCCATTAGTAAACAAATCGTATATTTGTATATATGTTACTATAGATTTTCCTCGTTTGATGTAACATCTTCTGGGAGAAATCTTTAGTTTATAATATTTTCTGACGTCAGTGTTCTTTAAAGGTACATATATACTGGGCTTATTATTTATATCAACTTTATGCTGTTTATTTAGTGTATTACCATTATTTTCTTTTAATTGTTTATTAGTCATCGATCTAGTCGTGACTTTTAATATAGAACAAATGTTACTATTCATGTCTTTTAAATCGTTTATTGTTATGCGCGATAAAGCGTCAGCAACATAGTTATCTTTTCTCTTTTTAATTTGTTAGAGAAGCCACCTCTTCGTTTAGGCTTAGCCTGTTTGGGTATTGAAATTTTATTCAGTATAGGCTTTTGTTGCCTTTTTCTATATTCCTCTATTGTTATAGGCTTCGGCCCAATTTTGACATAATGGAAAAGGACAAAGAAAAAATAATTCTAATTATTTTCTTAGTTAGTTGCCTCGAGCGGTTTACGCTTACAGGCCCTAAGAGTGCGCAGTGTAGCACGCACCTCTTTTATAAGTTAATAAATAAGAATAATTTTAATATTAAATAGATACACGTGATGATGTAATCCTCCTTTTTTTTGTGGTGTCGTTTTGGTTGCTTCAGTATAGATGTAACAAGCTGGTGCCGTATGATGTGGACCTCGCTAGCCTATTTGCCAGGCGGACTTCCTTCTCTGGATTACCTTCTCTTCTGACGGATCGTTGTGGCTGATCCGTCAGGATTAAAAGTTTTTTTTTTCTTTTAATTCTAGGTGCGCATTTAGTTGTCGCACTCTAGAACTGGCAGGATCGCCATGTAACATTTATAAATAAAAGGCGTTTTAATTATTTTTGTTATTAACGTTTTACTTTTATTTTATCGAACTGAGCAACTATATGCGTCGCTCCAGTTCTTGTTAATTAATGTCTTTATTGGGTAGAAATCTCCTTCTTTTATACCAATTTTGAGAAGAAAGATTAACCCCCTAATTCTATAGTAATTACATTTGGTTTCTTATAACTACTTAAAATTAGTTCAGCGGGAAAACAAAATAAATGTGTTTCCCATCGATGAAATGTGAGGCGGCATAGAACACACACAAACATGAAGTGTATTTCAAGTGCAGCGGCAGAGTTAGGCAAATTGTGTGTGCAATGTCACAACACTGACCGCTTAGCATTTTCACACTCAACAGTATATTTAAAGTGCAGCGGCACGTGGTGTCAAATTGTGTCTGTTGCCCATGTGAATTTTTAGTGACACTTGATATTTATTTATTTATTATATGCATGCATTTTAAGGAATGAAATCATGTCGTATGACAAAGAGTGTAATCATGCTACACATCTGTCATTGTCTGCTCAGGACCGAACCTCATATATTGATTGGATATATTCGATTCCATCGATGTTTGCCCAAGCCTCTGAATATAAGGTTGTTTTACAAATAATCTTCCATCGGGTTTTAACTCTTGTTCCTTCCGACAAAGGACAGCAGTGGAATCTTCGGGATTAAAATAATTATGCCTGAGTTCCCAGATTTTCTTTTCTACTTCATTTTCTTCTCCCTGTAAAAATCTTTGTATTACTCTAGTAGGTTTCTTATTTAATGGGAAACGAGGTTTCGGTTTTCCGTATAATATCTGGAATGCACAATCATCATAATTGACATGCCAAGCTGAAAATTCTTCTGCAGCAGAGGAATCTTTTATTAACTCTGTTGTGTCTGGACTCATATCATAATCAAAAACTTTCCCAAATTTAACTTTTTGCCATAAGTCATATCTTTTTTCGAACTGATTAGGATAATTATTTCTCTTAAGATGCATTTTAAGCTCTTCTGGGCATTGTATTGTTGTGGGCCATCTATTTCTTTTGAGAAAAAAATTTTTAACGAAATCTTTTCTCATAATAGCCGCTCCGCTTTGGGCAATTTCAAGATCTATGATGACTTTTTCTGTACCGTAATTCCTTACATTATCAAATCCACTCTTGACCTGGAGACAAGGGTGGCCGAAATGTTTTGTATTTCCTAGCATTTCTATGTACAACTTTATGGTGTCTGTGTCTCGGTTTGGTGGTAACAGTTTGGTTATATCATAGCTTACATGGTTGTTTTCCAATATAAGTAATAATTCCTGACTACTTGAATGGAAAAGATCAGAAAATCCTAGGTCTTCCATATCGTCGTTTATTACGAATCCTAAGACTAATGACTCCCAAGTAGCTATAAATTTAAAGAAGTCCCTTCCTAATAGAGACCTTAGTAATTCAAATTCTATTATTAAATATTTTCCTAAGTCAAACATACTTAAAGGATATTTTTTGGAAATATCTGATAAAATCCAATATAACATTTTTACAAATCTAGATTGATAAATATCTAGAACACAAAGAAAGAGATTAGTTGGTCCTATAGTCCATGTTTTATCGTTTAGCTGTAGTAAAAATATATCTCTTTCTATCAATAATTTCTCAGTATATTTTATAAATTCCCCAAAAGGTACTCTTTTTGAACAGATAGCATCTTTAATTATTTCCACTTTCTTCATAATTGTAAAATCGTTATGAAGATAATATTTCTTTCTTAAGAACAATTCTTTTTTCTCCTTTAGATAAATTTTTATTTTATTCAATATCTCCTCATTAATACTCTTTCCGATAAAATTAACTTTATGAATTTCTAGTGAAAGATAAGCATCATCAATTGTTTTTCCTAATTCTAAACCTAAGTATATTAGTAGAGATAAGTGAAGTAGATGAAATAATAAAATCTCTTAAGATCACGTATGGATCTAAAGATAAATTGTAAATGTCTTTTTTTACCTTCAATTCTTTTATCTTAGTTTTAATAATAGTATGTCTGTCACAATAAAAAACATCATTATTTAAGAGGAAGTCAAAATCATCATCTATAATAGGCATAGCCAAGTGAGACGGAACAAATGTTCCTTGGGGTGTTGTTTTTACTTTGGGTTTTGAAGATGTTGGAACATCATCTTGTATAGTAAAATCCGCATCAGGTGGTTCATCGTAAGGTTGATTGACACAGAAATCTTGATAGATGGCATGATCAAGTTCCTGATGAAGATCATCATCATCGTTTAAATAATTCACATTGAACATGTTTACAAAATTGATATTGTTGGGGCAGGGGAGGATGGCTGGTGGATGCGCCCAAGAGAAGTATACAGGTGTTGTGGCCTTCAAACCTATTTCTTTTTTCTTACAGCATTACGTATGCATGTATGTAGGTTTGAAGGCAAAGCAAAAGACAAGGAGTGATTACACTCACGAAAATTCTCGTGTAAACAGTTATCCTTACTGGTTTGTGATACTGATAGTTCCTCCATATATAAGCTTTTCCTTGCGAAGACTTCCATCGTCATCCAAACCATGAGTACCTGGAAATAAATAAAAAAAATTATTGTACCTCCCGGAGTCTTCCTTTCTTTCCTTCATTTTTAATCTTTGTAGGGCTTCACCAGGTTACGATGTAAGGTTTTTTCGAAGTTGATTTTTTAAGAGCACTTTTCCCCCTATTTTAAGTGTTATTGGCTTACTGTTTCTGTCATATCTTTCCTTTGCGGCTGTTTTGGCCTTGTTTTGACATGTCTTGGCTATCTCGTAGGCTTTCTGGATTTGATGTTTTAATGCCTTCGGATAATCATATGGGTTGTATAGTGATGTATGGTTTCTGAGGTTTGCTGGTAAGGGTGTGTCAAACCCGTACAGTACCTTAAACGGCGTCTGGTTGGTGGACATATGCGTTGTATGATTATGCACATGCATTGCTGGTGCCAACCATTGGTCCCAGTTTGAGCCATCCTCTTTCGCGAAACTTCGCAAGTACTCGACCAAGGGCCGATGACTCCTTTCTAAGGATCCATTAGCCTGGGGGTGATAGGGAGTGATATGTTTTTTCTCAATTTTCAGCAGTTTACACACACTCCCAAAAAGTTTGGAGGTAAAATTTGTGCCGTTGTCTGTAACTAATTTAGTTGGGAGACCATATTTAGCTATGATCTCGTTATACAAAACTTTTGCCGCTGTTTCTGCCTCCGCGTCTTGCATCGGGGCGCAAATAAAAATTTTTGACAAATCGTCTTGAAAAGTGAGGATATACTTGTTACCCGCAGTAGTTGTTGGTAGTGGCCCGACCATGTCCATATAAACCTTTTCAAAAGGTCTTCCTGGGCTGTCTGTTAAGACCATTGGCTCCTTGTTCAAGTGCCCACTTTTGTTTTCTGGCATTTTGGACATCGTCTTATGTACCCTCTAATTTCTTTCAGCATACCCTTCCATTTGTATTGTTTCCCTATCCGTTTAAAGGTTTTCCTGACCCCCTGATGTCCACCTAACGGCGAGTCATGAAAACTTTTCAGAACCTCCCGAATGTCCTTCTTGTCAGTTAAAGTTACAGCTGTGTCCGTAGATTCTTGATTTACAGCGGTATCTTCAATATCCTGCTCTGTTATACTTTCGTCCCTTGTATACCCCTTTTGACCATTGGTATTCTCTAATAATTTCTGTTGTGCCCTAGTCAATACTTGTATTTGATGTCCTTCCACCGGCAGGCGGCTTAAAGCATCTGCATTCAAATTGTATTTCTTCGGCTTGTAGACGATATCAAATTCATATTCTGATAGTTTATGTCTAAACCCTGCAAGCCTCGATGTCTGGTCTTTGAGATTCGCGATTCCTCTCAGATACATTTCATAGGGAAATGAGCTTATGTATGCACTTTTGCACAATAATTAACTTAATAATAACACGCTGCTACAAATGAGTACTTTTTTTATACTTGAAAAGGGACCTAGTGTAGGTTATAGACCTTATTTAGTAGATCATAAATCAATTTTTAAAAGTTTGGAAACACCCTCAAATTTCGGAGTTATTCCGAAAAAACCATTTTCGGGTAGGTCCGAGTACTTATGAACACGTAACTCAGTTGATTTTTATCGGATTTACAACTTTTAAATGGTTTCAGAAAGAAGAAAAATGTGCTTTTCTAAATATATATATATATATATATATATATATATATATATATATATATATATATATATATATATATATATATATATATATATATATATATATATATATATATATATATATATATATATATATATATATATATATATATATATATATATATATATATATATATATATATATATATATATATATATATATATATATATATATATTATTGGTATATATATTAACTTTTTGCGGTGATATTTTCAATTATATCTGATTTTAATTTTATTTTTTCTAGTTTTTTCAACTTTGGCGCCATTTTTTAAAATTAGATTGTTCAAAAACATACCCTTATGTATATATTTAATTAAAGCTAATTTAGTTCTGAGTTAAACCAGCTTTCAATAAATAAAATCGAGTAAAAAGTAAAAAAGTTATTAAGGTTTTTCAAAAGTTAAAAATTTTGCTTTTACAAATATTGATCAATAGCTACTACATTTTCTTTATTTTTTTAATCTTATAATAATATGATTATATAAATATTTTAAAATAACAGTATTCAAATTATTTTATTTAGAAATTAAGAATATATGATTAAAAGTGCTTGCTAGACCTCTTTCGCTTGTACATTAAATCGTCAGTTTTATATATAATAAAAGTAGCAAATTACCTGTAGCAAAAAAATTTTCTGTGCTTAGTAAACACATAAGGTGGTATGATGTGAAAAAGTTGTCAAAGTATATGGTATGACTCGATGGAGATTCTACAACTCTTAGCAAACTGAGAACAGTATCAGCTCCTAATCCAATGGACTTGTCATAATTTGATGACGATCCACCATACAGTTTTATATTGTACAGATATCCATTTGATGAAGTCAGACACCATGCCTTAAATCCAAAACGGATAGGTTTCCCTTTTATAAACATTTTACAGGAATGCCTTCCGAAATAGGGAATCATTTCCTCATCAATAGATAGATTGTGAGCGAATACTCCAAACTGTATAAAACGTTTGTTGCACAAGTCTACCATAGGTCTCACTTTGGCGAATTTGTCTGTTGGATCAATTTTAGTGTTATCAGCTAAATGAATGAATCGTTTTATCATTTCGGCGCGATTTCGTGGAAAAGCATTACGAATGATTTCAACACCAAAAGATGGATCATTTGACCAGTATAGTTTCCATTCTGGTAATTTATGATAGCCAGTAAAGAACAAAAATCCAATAAAACGTTTTATATCATGCGACTCAACAATAAAAGGCACGTTGCACTGAGAGGCGTATATATTAGTTTGCTCAATAATCAAATGAAGCATTTCATCATCAAAAAAGAGATTAAATAGTTCAATTGGTGATTTTCCACTTAGTTTTTCAACAACATTACGAACACGTTCTTCTTCAACATCTACTGGTGTTTTATCAAATGATGAAATTCTTCTGGTCCATTTGGGTACATTAAATTCGTTTATAGATTTATATCGCTTTGTGGTAGGCTCCGCAATTTTATCATTTTCAGATTCGTCTTCTGATTCATATTCAAGCTCAACTGTGCCAGCAATATCCACATCTATTGCACCATTATCATTCATAACGTTATCATCAATTTGCTCTTCATCTGAAATTTCGTCTGCGTCAGGTGGAATATACACAACGTTGACATTTGAGGATGATGCAACCGCAGCAATTTCTTCATTTTCATCTTCCAAAATGGCAATTACTTCTTCAATTCTTAAATACTTTTTTGATGGCATTTTCGCAATAAAAAATAATTATTTCACTTTTAACACTCTTACACTTTTGTTACACATGAAAAGAAAAGCAAGACTAAAGTTTTGAAACAAAATATTTATTACAGCATGCTAACCTTGGGATAAAAAGGGAATTCCCCATTTTCAATTCGAATGAAATTTGAATCAAAAAACCCCAGGCGAATCGACAACCAGGTGGCGTTACCACGGTTGTTGAACACTATCTAAACAAATTAAAGACAAATTTTGTTTACGGCGAATTGACTACGACGAATCGAATTCGCCGTTGCCCTCGCCTTATTTAATGCTCCTTGAACCAACCATAGCGAGCCAATAAGAAGTATTAAGCATACAGCGCTTAATGGCGGGTATATTGTGCTTTTGTTCGCGATTTTATTAAATCTTGCCTAATTTGCTATATGTTACTGCCCAATGGTAAGTAAAATTACCACAAGGATAATTGATGTTATTTCAAACATTTAGTCGAGGTAAATTAAATTGAATTATGTACATAATAAAAGTAGACTTAATGAGGGTTTTGAACCAGTGTGTAAAAAAAATTAAATTTTTTTATATTTTTATAGTTGTTTTAAAATATGATCTTTTTTGGAGCTTGGCGAAAGTCCTTCCCAAACGCGAAAGGATAACAAAAAATAAATATCATTCAAATTGTTTTCTTAAAACACATTAAGTTAAAGTATACACCAAAGAAAATTTAGTTTTTTTATATAATGTAGGTTTTACACGTGATTAAAGTGCTGGTAAGTTAAATTACCGCCTGGGCAATAATGGGTTAATGGATATTCTGCATCCCATTTCTGCATAAGCCTCCAGAAATTCTTTTACTACATCAATATAACTTTCACTTTTTTTATTTCCCAAAAAGTTTTCACATAAACTAATAAAGCTTCTCCATGCTCTTTTTTCCACAACATTTAGTTTCGTTGTGAATTCTTCGTCAAACATGATTTTGCGGATTTGAGGACCAACAAAAATACCTAAAAATAAAATAAATAATACAATTATGTTTAGAAATCAATAAACATTTGTACCTTCTTTTATTTTTGCTTCACTTATTCTTGGGAAAACTGATTTTAAGTGTAAAAAGGCATCGCTTTCCCTATCCAGGCGTTTCACGAACTGCTTCATGTATCCCAATTTGAGGTGTAACGGTGGCAAAATTATTTTTTCGGTACTCACTAGTGGAATTTTTAAGACGTTTTTCTTGCCAATTTGAAAAATTGTTCTTGGTGGCCACTTTTTTTGCTTGTATTGGTCTTTCCCACGACTGTCCCATTCGCAAATATAGCAAGGAAATTTAGTATAGCCTCCTTGCATTCCGAATAAAACTGTCAGAACTTTTAGATCTGAAACTATTTGCCATTGATACTTTTTATAACATATTAAATCCAGTATATTTTCCATTGTTGCATACGACTCTTTCATGTTAGTAGCGTATGCTATAGGCACTGAGGGCAACTGATTCTCGTTGTGTAATAAAACTGCTTTCAAACCTAAAAAATATGTTAAAGGTTTTTGAATAACAAAAAAATATTACTTACTTTTACACGAGCCGTCCAAAAATAATCTCCAGTCGTTCGGTTGATGTTGGTAATTCAGACAATGAAATAACTCATCTACATCTGAGCAATATACAAGGTTGTTATTATCATTGTCAGCTTTAAAAATGTGCTCAAACTGTATTTGGGGATTGTCTCTTGCAAATGTTACTTTAAAGTCACTTTTAGTGATATTCCACTGTTTTAGTCGAGACGCTAACATCTCTGTTTGTCTCCATGATAGTTTGAAATCTCGAACAAGATCATGAAAATCTTCATTTGTCACTAAATGGGGTTCCACCGACTGTGCAACAAATGTCTGGTCACATTCCATGTCTGCAGACTTTTCTTCCCCGGATTCATGTTGTAATGTTTCATGAAAATAAACACAGGCGCATAGATTGATCAAAGTAAATTGATAATTTATTAAACAAATTCATAATATTTGGTAAACAATATGTAACTAAGTGGTAATACTATAAGAAATATTATCAGCCATCCAATATATTCATCGTAAAATTTCTCGAAATTATGTTCCATTTAAATAAAGTTAATATTAAATTTTTTCTTCTTTTTGTTTTTGTAATTTTTGTAAAATTTTTTTTCTTTTTATTATGGGTCAAGATTTTCCCCAAGTTGTTATTTTTATATTTTATGTTTGTTGCGAAATTTTCTAACTCTTGAATTTCTCTGTTAATATATTCATTAATCATGTACAAAATAGCAATAAAAATTACAATTAATATCAGAGTAAATTTCATATTTACAATGACTAAACGTTCAAAATAGTTTCATTATTTTTTGTTTTTGTTGCGTTTTATTGTTTTTAATTCATATTTTAAATTTGCAATTTGTTGTTGTATTTTATGGATTTCTTCTTTATTAGCGTATGACGCTTGATGGATGAGGCATCTAAGTTGCGTTTTTATTTTATTTCTTTTTCCGCCTCTCGATTTTGAAACATTTGGTAGGGGGAATATTTCGTATTTTGGATCACTTCTTGGCTTACTGATTTTGCTTGGCTTTGGTCCTAGGTTGAGGATTTCGGGTTTCTGTTTCTGCGAGGCACCTTCCTTCAGTAATCGCTTCCAGCGTTCTTCTGCTTCTTCAAGGTCCTTAAGAAGTTCCTCCCAGGGTTGGTCCATCAATTAAAGGATTTAAATAAAAAAAAAATTCATATTCTATAGATGGTCCCTGCTAAGCATAAGCTCTCTATGCGGGGGTCTATATTTAGGTCTTTTTCACTTAAAATGATAAGCAATAGTGCTGTTTATTCCTTATAAATGAAAGGGCAGGATCGCCATGTAATGTTTCATGAAAATAAACACAGGCGCATAGATTGATCAAAGTAAATTGATAATTTATTAAACAAATTCCTCAGCTTATATACTAACAATGAGAAGTTCGCTTTTTCTTATTTCTACT
Organism: Panzeria rudis; assembly: GCA_956483635.1. NCBI lineage: Eukaryota > Metazoa > Arthropoda > Insecta > Diptera > Tachinidae > Panzeria > Panzeria rudis. Next base: position 48,409 of record CATQFL010000195.1, read on the forward strand.
TATTCTAATATACATACATTCATACATTCATACCTTAATACATTAATATTACATTGTATCAAATATACATACATACATTGTACCAGGCTGTGTACATTTGAAGTTCAATGCCATTTCACTTTTGTCATAGTAACAATTTATACGAATCAGCATAATTCTAACTATTTAGCAATAGCGAGCATTGACCGAAAAGTATAAGAATATTATGTTACTTAAATTCCAATGTTTATGACTAAGTGTGTTTGCAATTAAAATCGTTACAGACCTATCTCAAGAAGACGTTGACTTTCAGTTAGTTCAGTTTGTTTACATATTATTGAATACTATTGTTTATTTATGAATATCATGTTGCTGTGACTGTTTGGTGAGGTTCATGCATATGTGATACTATGTATACACTACAATGTTCTTCTTCAGTCGTACTTGCATTATGTTTGATTATTTTTGGCTTGGATACAGTTAACACATTGGCATAATTAATACGATCACGGTTTTTGTACTTATAACCAACAACGTTTGTTTGACAGAAGTAACAATCTTCTGGTTTATGAAAAATTTGACGATGCCAAACCATTGGAGCAGAGAATGGTAAAGGTTGGTTTATAAAATTTTTAGACTTACATTGTTTAAGTGCAATTGAGCAGGTTATGCAAACACATTCGGGTTCATACCATTTGCTAAAAACATACGAACACTTAAAAAAGGCATTAAAAGAAGTAACTAAGGCTTTATTATTTTTAAAATGTAATCGATGTTTTTTGTCAGCGAATAAGCCACAGATAAAACAAAAATTATTACGCTTATCACACACTGAAATAGAAGTTAAAATCCACATTATATTTTTTTATTAAAGATAAAAAATAACACAAACTTACTTTTTTAATTTAAATATTTAAGTAACACTAATCTTTTCACAAATTCCAAATAGTAACACTTTATTTTTAAAATAATAAACAATTTATTTTTTATACACCCTCTACTTTAGGTGTGTATGTTTTGTCATTACGTATTCATTTATTACAGTTTGTGTATTTACCACAAAAGTTACAATCGACATAAAATGCTTACAAAAAAATTTTAAAACATTGTTTCAAATCTATATACTTACATAAAAATTAAATTTATTATAATTTCAAAAAGAAAAGGAAATTGAAAATACTTCCCTTATAGTATATTTTATGTTTAAAATTTACTTCAGAATAGTGAAGGGTATATTAAATTCTGCATTATCAAGTGCAATGCACTCAAGTAATAAATAAATGGCAAAATATCTAACGGCAAAATTAAAACAAAAACATAAAGAGCATTGCAACTTAACTAAAGTATTTAATTTATCTCTTTTGTTATCTCAGTATAAAAGAAATTATTCTCACTTAAATTTTTTTCCGCTTGGGGGTATCAACTGCTATTTAAATTTAAATAAAGTTTAATAACTTTCACAAATATTGTCCGATTTAAAAAAACTAAAGTTCATTTTATTTGTTATAAAATTCTATTTAACATTTATACAAATACATCTGCTTTTATAGAAAAAATTATAAAAATGAACTCAAAGTTAAAAAAACATAAAAAAATAAAAAATATTGCAGATGTTATTACGAAAATTACTACCAATAATTAATTAATATAGCATAAAATGTATACGGTTGGAAAGATCTATTCTTTGTCTTTCATAAAGCGTTAAAAAATTGAAGATCGGATTAAAATCAACTGAGTTACGTGTTCATAAGTACTCGGACCTACCCGAAAATAGTTTTTTCGGAATAACTCCGAAATTTGGGGGTGTTTCCGAACTTTTAAAAATTGATTTATGATCTTCTTAATAATGCCTACAACTTACACTAGGTCACTTTCCAAGTATATTTTCACTGTAGCACCGTGTAATCAGCCTCTGACCCAACTGGCAAATTATCAACACATACAATTTCACCGTTAACAGGTAGGAGGGTAGTTCAATTCTGACTCACAACACTGCCGTACCGAGTGTTTCATGGTGGTATGGTGTTGATAATCTATGTTCTATTTTTAGCAAAGTACATATTTCTTTCATTAATTAATTTACAAACTCTGTATCTCTATCTGATTTCAGAATTTTAACCCTTTGACTGTCCAATGCATCACATATGATGCACAGACGTCATGATTGATACGCTTGCGCATCACATGTGATACACAATTTGTCTTATTTCTTTTTACAAAATTGTATATGAACTGATGAAAAATAAAGTGATCTAATGGTTTGAGCGTGTAGAGAATGTTTTTATTTAAATAAGACATGAACATGTGTATAAGAAAAAGCTGCAAATTTCCAAGATATAAAACGACAAAAATAAATTTTTTAACAAAACAAAAAACTTTATTCATGTTGAAAAAATGCAAAAATTCAAAAGGATAAAATAATAATAAAAATAAAAATAATATGCCATACTTCAATATTAAATTTTCTGTCACACATTTTGCGATAGACTTGGCTTCTTATGTTTCCATTGGTGCAGCTATTATATACTTGGGTAGCTCACATTGCATGGCCAATATATAGCGATAGTTTCCAGATGGTCGTAAAGGTCCAACTGTATCGATAACCACAGTGGCAAAACTATCTTTTGGCGTGTCTGTAACGCATAACGGTTCTTTGATGTGTCTTGTTTGTTTCTCTGACATAGATCATACTTCAAAACGTAATTTTCTACCATTTTGTTCATATTCTTCCATATGTATTTTTATTTTAATTTGATTAAAGTTTTTCTGACTCCGAAATGTCCTCCGCATGGTGTGTTGTGATATAATTCAATTAATTCCTTTTCCTTATTTTCGTTTGTTATTCTTTGAGGATTACTATACAATATTACTATGGCGTCATTTTCTTTACATGTGTTTAAATTTTCTTTCAATTTTTCTATACTTATCTTCTATACTTCTTCTATAATTATCTTATCTAACGCGTCTGCGTTAGTATTGCTGCTTCCTTTTTTGTAAATTATTTCAAAGTCATAGTCCGATAATTCCTTACGAATTCTGGTTAATTTGGATTTTTGTGTGAAAACAATGCAATTAGTGGACGGTGGTCTGTAACGACAATAAATTTTCTGCCGTACAGGTAGGGTCTAAAAATTGTATTCCTAGTAAAATAATCAGTGTTATTGCTTTTTCATTGTTTTTGTTCAATTTATGCTATTATATTTCCAAAATATTCTAACCTATTTTGTATAAATCATTTAATCTTTCTATATTTTATCTATTCTATCTGTGTTACATTATTATTATTAGTTTTATTTTTTACTTAAATTCTATTAATTACTTAGAGATTAGTTTCTATGCATATTAATAGTTTTTTATTTATTTTTTCATGATTGTTAAAATTTTTTTTTATAATTTTGAAAGCAAATGTTTTTGTATTACTTAAAAGAAATGAAATAAATTTTTATTTTATTTATTTTTTTATTTATTTTTTTGTTGAAAAATATTCTTGGTATTTCAAAAAAAATTTTTTTTTTAATGATGGTCTTCAGAGCTGTCGTCTCGGGAGAACCAATTTTAGTTTTTTCCCAACCTGATTGCATTCTTGGTGGAGCTGCGGCGTTCTGAATTTGAATGGCGGGAGCCTCATGTCTCGTTGAGGCTGAACTACTGGTGCTGGGGGTCTGTAACCGGGCGGCTCTACTCTTGCCCCTGCCTCACTACGAGACAATGTGGCAACAGTGCTTTCCATTTCTAAAAACATAGCTCTCATTGATGATACTATATCCATCATACTTACCATTGGTACTTGGAGCATAGGTGAACCGGCAAAAACATCTATCAATTTTTCAGCAGTCTCATTGTTGGAACATTCCTTTTCGGCAGCGTGGGTACTATCATATCCTGTGCCGCAGAATTCAGAAGTTGCCAAGCTTGGTCATTAAGACCTCTTTCTATTAGTGAGTAATAATGGAAAAATTGCTGCTCGTTCCAATATGAAGTCAAGAATCCTCGCAAGAACTTGAGATTTACCATACTTACCGTCGAACCTAGTTTAGGACTTGAGTCTGGTAGAGCAATATTCTGTCCATAAAAGAAAGATTCAGTGTCCGGTGCATCTATACTTGGTGGAGTGCCGCTTGCTATTGAGACATCGCACTCTTCCTGTGAGTCAATTCTTATGATAGGATACAGATGTTCTTGCTCTTTAGGTTCCGGAATAGCCTCTATTACTTTTTTGCCTTAGCTATTGGTTTTCTTGTTATAGGTTTGCTCTTTGGTATGGCGCCTTTTGTTACTTTTAAGGATACTGGTCTAGGTAAAAATGGTTTTCTAGCAGGAAGTTTTGTTGCTGGTGGCTTACTTTGAATAGGAGTTCGAACAGCTTGTTGAATTTTTTTGACAGTAGGGTGTTCATCATTTTTTCTTTGGAAGGAATATTTCTTTACTAGTTCTTTTTCTGGAGCTTGCCTATCTGGAAAGACTCCAGTTGTTACCTGAATATCTTTAACGCTCTTAGTAGGAGAAAATTCTTGGTCACTTTGGACATCTAAGACGCTTGTAGACTGAGATAGTTCTGAAATCTTGGCGACCAATTTCGCAATCTGGAAAGTAATCTTTATGATTTAGTGTTAAATCTATGTATACGCTACATTATTGTTAACATTATATATATTTTTCGGCACCATGATAAAGGATTCATTTGTGAATTGACCAATTGTGATGCGGTGAATTGGAATGCACTCAATTTACATTTGACACTCAAATCTGTGTCACTTTAAACATATCGACTGATCAGCACATGTTTGTAATAATGATATCTTTTGTTACTGATACCTTACTAATTTATAGTGTATGCAACGACACTTTGTAAAGTGCACTTACACTGCTGGTTATGCATTATGTACATGTGAGGTAACTAAATTATATATGAGATTTCTTTATTGAGAACAAAAATTGATTGCTTTTGCATGGAAGCAGCCAATCGTTATTTCATTATTTATGAAATTTCTTTATTGAGAACAAAAATTGATTGCTTTTGCATGGAAGCAGCCAATCGTTATTTTATTATTTATAAGATTTCTTTATTGAGAACAAAAATTGATTGCTTTTGCATGTAAGAAGCTATTCCTTATATCTTTATGTAGGAATCCCTTCCACTTCCACCAGTAAAACACCATTCATTTCATATTTAGTAATAATAATAAGTATTTATTATTAACAATAGTAGTTCAAATAGCATGTAATAATATTCATCGTAGTAATAGGTAATATTTAGTTTAAAATAATATTTATTGTAGCTCGTTAATTAATAATACTAGGTATTATTTAGATACAACCACGTTTCAATTTCAATAGTCTTAAGTAGGTATCTGCTGTTTTATTTAATAGTAATTTTATATTAAATCTGTACTTTTTACTACACTTTTCACTTGCGCGGAGACAACTCTATTCTCCGACGGTCAAACTCCAACTCTACTACCCAACCAATTCCTGTTTCTTTCTAGCCGTTACGAGTCTTTGTCCGTTGAGTGTTTTATGTGTTCCCTGTAAATCCAATCTATGTGTCTCTGAGTAAATATGTGTATGCTACGTCTGCTTGTCTTCTGTCGGTATGCTCGATCAGTCAGTATCCCTACATTTATACAGGGTGGCCCAAAAAAGACTGAAGGATTAAAAATAACTGTATTTTTTTGTTTTTATTTTTTATTAATTTTTTTTTATGTTTTTAAATTTTTAATTCATGGAAATTTTTTACATCTAAGTGTGATATATAACATCTCTCAAATAGTGTCCATTTTCTTGCAAACAAAAATTGGCTCTTTTAACCGCATTTTCCATTACTGCCCGTAGAGTTTCTGGTTCCAAGTTCCTTATTTCTCCTTGAATGTTCTGCTTAAGCTCTTGAATTGTTTGGGGCTTATTGATATACACAACTCCTTTCAAATAGCCTCACAAAAAAAATCTGGAGCAGTCAAATCTGGTGAACGTGGAGGCCAAGCAAAATCACAATTTCTGGAAATTATTCGTTCACCAAAAATGTTATGAAGAAGTTCCATTGTCGCTCTTGCTGTATGCGCAGTTGCACCATCTTGCTGGAACCATATGTTTTGATTATTCTCAACATGTGGACGCAAAAAATTTTCTATCATAGTCCTATACAGAGCCCCGTTAACCGTTTCTGGTTAACCATCCACATCTTCGAAAAAATATGGACCGATAATTTTATCAGCCATAACACCGCACCAAACAGTACATCTGGCGGGGTGTAATTCACGCTGATGTAATGCCCTAGGATTGTGAGTGCCCCAAAATCTACAATTTTGTTTGTTAACATAGCCATTTAAGTGGAAATGAGCTTCATCGCTCATTATAATATTGTTTAAAAAGTTATCATTTTCTCTGGCTATTTGACTAAAACGAATAGCATATTGCAGGCGTGCCTGATGATCTTGGGGAAGCAGTTGCTGTACCATTTGAATTTTATACGGAAACATTTTAAGATCCCGCTTCAAAATTCTTTGCAGGGATGTTCTGGAGATTCCCAATTGAGCAGAACGACGACGAGTAGAGACAGATGGATCTTCGTTTACACTCTGCCGTACAGCCTCCAAAACTGCTTCACTGCGCACAGATCGACCTCTTCCTCTTCCTGGAAGGTCTGACACTCTTCCATGTTCCTCAAAACGGGAGACCAAGTTCCTAATCATGTTGTCACTGGGTGCTGTTCGGACATTAAAATGACGACGATAATTTCGTTGAGTTGTAATAATTGACCTTCCAGAAGAATAAAAAAATTCAATGATTTTGACGCGTTCCTGCACATCATATGTAGCCATGATTTATCTCCAAAAACCAGTAAATAACCTGCAAAAGACAAAAAAAAATTATTAAACACAAAAAAGATATAACTATTTTTAATCCTTCAGTCTTTTTGGGGCCACCCTGTACATAGCTTGAGTCTGGCCCTTCTAGGAAACAATGAGGGCGCACACCAAGACGTCTGATTTCGGTCAAAAGACCGCAAGCTCCAAGCAGCCCTACTGCTTGGTGCTGGTACTTAGCACCAAGCATTCTTGGTGGAGCTGTAACGTTCTGAATTTGAATGGCGGGAGCCTCATGTCTTGTTGAGGCTGAACCAGTGGTGCTGGGGGTCTGTAACCGGCCGGCTCTACTCTTGCCCCTGCCTCACTACGAGACAAGATGGCAACAGTGCTTTCCATTTCTAAAAACATAGCTCTCATTGATGATACTATATCCATCATACTTACCATTGGTACTTGGAGCATAGGTGAACCGGCAAAAACATCTATCAATTTTTCAGCAGTCTCATTGATGGAACATTCCTTTTCGGCAGCGTGGGCACTATCATATCCTGTGCCGCAGAATTCAGAAGTTGCCAAGCTTGGTCATTGAGACCTCTTTCTATTAGTGAGTAATAATGGAAAAATTGCTGCTCGTTCCAATATGAAGTCAAGAATCCTCGCAAGAACTTGAGATTCACCATACTTACCGTCGAACCTAGTTTAGGACTTGAGTCTGGTAGAGCAATATTCTGACCATAAAAGAAAGATTCAGTGTCCGGTGCATCTACACTTGGTGGAGTGCTGCTTGCTATTGAGACATCGCACTCTTCCTGTGAGTCAATTCTTATGATAGGATACAGATGTTCTTGCTCTTCAGGTTCCGGAATAGCCTCTATTACTTTTTTTGCCTTAGCTATTGGTTTTCTTGTTATAGGTTTGCTCTTTGGTATGGCGCCTTTTGTTACTTTTAAGGATACTGGTCTAGGTAAAAATGGTTTTCTAGCAGGAAGTTTTGTTGCTGGTGGCTTACTTTGAATAGGAGTTCGAACAGCTTGTTGAATTTTTTTGACAGTAGGGTGTTCATCATTTTTTCTTTGGAAGGAATATTTCTTTACTAGTTCTTTTTCTGGAGCTTGCCTATCTGGAAAGACTCCAGTTGTTACCTGAATATCTTTAACGCTTTTAGTAGGAGAAATTTCTTTGTCACTTTGGACATCTAAGACGCTTGTAGACTGAGATAGTTCCGAAATCTTGGTGACGAATTTCGCAATCTGGAAAGTAATCTTTATGATTTAGTGTTAAATCTATGTATACGCTACATTATTGTTAACATTATATATATTTTTCGGCACCATGATAAAGGATTCATTTGTGAATTGACCAATTGTGATGCGGTGAATTGGAATGCGCTCAATTTACATTTGACACTCAAATCTGTGTCACTTTAAACATATCGACTGATCAGCACATGTTTGTAATAATGATATCTTTTGTTACTGATACCTTACTAATTTATAGTGTATGCAATGACACTTTATGAAGTGCACTTACACTGCTGGTTATGCATTATACACATGTGAGGTAACTAAATTATATATGAGATTTCTTTATTGAGAACAAAAATTGATTGCTTTTGCATGGAAGCAGCCAATCGTCATTTCATTATTTATGAAATTTCTTTATTGAGAACAAAAATTGATTGCTTTTGCATGGAAGCAGCCAATCGTTATTTCATTATTTATGAGATTTCTTTATTGAGAACAAAAATTGATTGCTTTTGCATGGTAGCAGCCAATCGTTATTTTATTATTTATAAGATTTTTTTATTGAGAACAAAAATTGATTGCTTTTGCATGTAAGAAGCTATTCCTTATATCTTTATATATAGCTTGAGTCTGGCCCTTCTAGGAAACAATGAGGGCGCACACCAAGACGTCTGATTTCGGTCAAAAGACCGCAAGTTCCAAGCAGCCCTACTGCTTGGTGCTGGTCCTTAGCACCAAGCATTCTTGGTGGAGCTGTAACGTTCTGAATTTGAATGGCGGGAGCCTCATGTCTTGTTGAGGCTGAACCACTGGTGCTGGGGGTCTGTAACCGGCCGGCTCTACTCTTGCCCCTGCCTCACTACGAGACAAGATGGCAACAGTGCTTTCCATTTCTAAAAACATAGCTCTCATTGATGATACTATATCCATCATACTTACCATTGGTACTTGGAGCATAGGTGAACCGGCAAAAACATCTATCAATTTTTCAGCAGTCTCATTGATGGAACATTCCTTTTCGGCAGCGTGGGCACTATCATATCCTGTGCCGCAGAATTCAGAAGTTGCCAAGCTTGGTCATTGAGACCTCTTTCTATTAGTGAGTAATAATGGAAAAATTGCTGCTCGTTCCAATATGAAGTCAAGAATCCTCGCAAGAACTTGAGATTCACCATACTTACCGTCGAACCTAGTTTAGGACTTGAGTCTGGTAGAGCAATATTCTGACCATAAAAGAAAGATTCAGTGTCCGGTGCATCTACACTTGCTGGAGTGCTGCTTGCTATTGAGACATCGCACTCTTCCTGTGAGTCAATTCTTATGATAGGATACAGATGTTCTTGCTCTTCAGGTTCCGGAATAGCCTCTATTACTTTTTTTGCCTTAGCTATTGGTTTTCTTGTTATAGGTTTGCTCTTTGGTATGGCGCCTTTTGTTACTTTTAAGGATACTGGTCTAGGTAAAAATGGTTTTCTAGCAGGAAGTTTTGTTGCTGGTGGTACTTTGAATAGGAGTTCGAACAGCTTGTTGAATTTTTTTGACAGTAGGGTGTTCATCATTTTTTCTTTGGAAGGAATATTTCTTTACTAGTTCTTTTTCTGGAGCTTGCCTATCTGGAAAGACTCCAGTTGTTACCTGAATATCTAACGCTCTTAGTAGGAGAAAATTCTTGGTCACTTTGGACATCTAAGACGCTTGTAGACTGAGATAGTTCTGAAATCTTGGCGACCAATTTCGCAATCTGGAAAGTAATCTTTATGATTTAGTGTTAAATCTATGTATACGCTACATTATTGTTAACATTATATATATTTTTCGGCACCATGATAAAGGATTCATTTGTGAATTGACCAATTGTGATGCGGTGAATTGGAATGCGCTCAATTTACATTTGACACTCAAATCTGTGTCACTTTAAACATATCGACTGATCAGCACATGTTGTTAATAATGATATCTTTTGTTATTGATACCTTACTAATTTATAGTGTATGCAACGACACTATGAAGTGCACTTACACTGCTGGTTATGCATTATACACATGTGAGGTAACTAAATTATATATGAGATTTCTTTATTGAGAACAAAAATTGATTGCTTTTGCATGGAAGCAGCCAATCGTCATTTCATTATTTATGAAATTTCTTTATTGAGAACAAAAATTGATTGCTTTTGCGTGTAAGAAGCTATTCCTTATATCTTTATAAATATCTTGAGTCTGGCCCGTCTAGGAAACAATGAGGGCACACACCAAGACGTCTGATTTCGGTCATAAGACCGCAAGCTCCAAGCAGCCCTACTGCTTGGTGCTGGTACTTAGCGTCGTTGGAGTGGTGGACATCGTCGTCCACTGCAGAAGCCGACTCCTCCCGGGTAGGGGGCTTGATCAGTGAGACTTCGAATCCGAAGATTGGAGGCTGTACATCACATGACACTGGCATCTGCACATGTTGTAGTTGAGCATGACTTTTGCAATGCTCCAAATACGACTTTTGGTATTTGTATTTCCTTTGACATATTTCACAAACATAGCTTGACGAATTCATTTTTATTTGTTTATTTATTTAATTAGCAACAATCAAATTTATTTAATTATTTTATTTAATTTATTTAATCCTTTTTTTTTCAAAAACAACAATCAAATTTATTTAATTATTTAATTTAATTTATTTAATCCTTTTTTCAAAAACACTATAAACTTCTTTATTATTAAATTTTTTGTTTGTTTTCAAACTATTTGTTTAATTAGCAACAATTAACTTTATTTAATTGCTTTATTTAATTTATTTAGTTCTTTTTTAAAAACAGTATGAACTTGTTTATTTTTATTATTACATTTTTTGCTTTCAACAGCACTTGTTGAGATATCAGAGTATACCGATGAATATGTTCATTATTTCTTCTACTTATATACATCCTATGAGAAGTCTAATTTTTATTGATATTGCGAGATATGATGAAATTCATATGTATACATAGCAACAGCAAGAACTAGAACATAACATTGTGTATATCAGAAAATGAATACATTTAATTGTGGACATTTATGTTTAAATTTCTTAATAAAATCCCAAATAAAAAACAATGCGGAATAAAGAAAAAAAAAACATATAATTTGCTTGATTAATTTATTTATACTTTTATTTAATTTATTATCCATTCTTAACAATAGTCTGTGTATTTTTACATCTGTTATAATTTTGCTTTACATTTCTTTTCCTATTTCAAAACAGAGACATGTCAGATCAACTTCAATATTTTTTCATTAATTCCTTTTATTTCACTTAGTTGTATACTAGTTTTTCTTAACATAGAACACGTTGGAATATAATAATTATAATAAAAATGTATAATTTGCTTCCTGAGGATGCCGTTCCAACATAAACTTTGAGTTGGAAATATTCCAATACCAGTCAGAGACTTCCACGTATCTAACTCTATTTTAATTTTATAGTTGTCCTGCTGAATAATTAAGCGGTAGCTACCATTTTTAAACTGAAATATATAGGCTATATTCCTTTCAGGAGTGTCATCTATCAAATTTATTGAATTTAGAATTTCTCTCTGAGTAAGGACGCTGCTAATATAATTTTATAATGCATTAACCGTAGCCACTCTTTCCGATCCAATCCAATGAAGTGTTTGTTTTTAAAATGTAACCATATCATCGGTTTAAATCCATGTAGAGTTGAGAAACCACAAGAAATTTTTAATTTTAAATTCAGAAAGTATTCCAGCTCAAAAACCAAATCATGTATTTGAGGTTTCCTTGGTTGTTCGAAAAATTGTCTCATTTTGTTTTCCATTTCCAAAGAGAATTTAAATGCTTTACCATGAAAACTGATGGTGACTTTGCTCTAAAAATCCGTTTATATTGAAAATATTTTGAATATATAAAACTTATTAAAACATTATGTAAATAAGCTGAGGTATACAATTACAATGTACATATATGTTTTCTAAACGTTTCTAACGAAAAAAAGTAAATTATCTATTCTTTTACAAATTTTTTTTATTTATAATATAAATTACAATATTAAATTAAACATTTTTTGAAAAATATTTATTAATAAATTCATCTTAATCTTCCTTCGGTTTAACGGTGGCAGTCGATAAAAAGTGATGAAATAAGCTTCTATATTTCTCAATAATCTTCTTTACTCTTTCTTTTTTCATATGAAAAAAGTAACATGTACACATACCAACAACGTCTTCATTTGAATTATCGTGATGAGAGCAAGGTATCTTATCATCGAAATTCCCGTAATCATTTTTGAATGCTCGAAGAAAAGACAGATGTTCATCGGAAATTACATTTCCGAACTCTTTGTAAAAATTCATTTATAAAATCCATCTTTCTACAAAGAAGTGCCCAATTCTAATACAATTGTGTCTCCATACTTTGTATTTACACGTTCGGCTCCAGTTATATGATATTCTTCCAAAGATATCATATCTTTGACGCTAAGCCTCTGTCCTGCGTTTAATTTATTAAAATTAGAAATTAATTCCTCGTTGGTATTCATCACTAAGTAATTTATATTAAACTGTGAAATTTTAGTCTGCTAATTATCAAACAGTTTGTTTTTAAATTTTCCGTTATAGAAATATGACATCTGATTATTTGGAATGTCATTCATCATCATCGTCATACTGGCTGTTAAAAATATCCCTTATAGAGATGTTGGCAGGCACGTCGTCATCCGAAAAATATATCGATAATAGGCTTACAGAAAGGGGGCTGCTATATTTATCCATTATATTTATATTTTTATTTTTATATAAACCGCGTAATTCTTATAAACGCACTTGTTTGAATAATGAGAAAAATGTAACAAAATTTACGTTTTATATACAGAGCATGCGTTTCTCTCTGCTTAATAAATTCTTTATCCTCTGCTTCTTTTTTTGTTGGCAGTCTATCAGTCTGTCACTATGCCTAAATATTCCTAATCAAACAACACTTTCTTACAACAACAACACAATAAAAAATTTTCAAATCAATGACATCTTTAGAACTAAAAAAAATACTACTTCAACAAAATCCATACAACTCAGTCTAACAAACAGCCAGGGCCGGATTTAAATTTGTGCCGCCCTGGGGCACTGAAGAAAATGCCGCCCTATGACTTAAATTTTATTTTAAACGCTTAGCTCGTTTACGAATTTCCCTGTTATCTAAATCACCAAATTCAATGATAACCGAGAATTTTTCTTGAATCTTTTCATATGCTGTACATCTTTTACGCAATTCAGATCCCAGATTGTCAAGAATGACATTAAAAGTATTAACTCTAAACTGGTCTCGACTTGACAGCTGCACATCTCCATCTCGTGTTTCATCAGCATGTAATTTTCTCTTTCTTTGTCTGGAAACTGTTGTTTTATAATCTTGAATTTCTGAAATTTTTAAAGCATTTTTTCATAGATTTCAAATTCATTTCGCGTATCAGCAACGACTTTGATCAAAGTATGATAATCATCGATTACATCAGCGATGCTACAATCAATTTTTTGCTTACAGCATTAAATCTTGAGAGTAAGAAATGCCAAAGTATCTGCATAAATGCTGTTTTTTCAAGTCGCTCCAACTGAATTCAAATACCTTTAGCTTCTTGCCGTGTAATTGCATTTTCTTTGATATCTTCTTCAAGAATAATCAAAGTTTCAATTATTTCAACAAAATGTTGATTCAGTGCTTGAACCGCTTCATAACGAGCTGACCATCTGGTTGCAGATAAAGACTTTAACGCAATTCTTTTTTCAGTATGAGACTGTAAGACTTCCCAGCGATGCGTCGATGCAGTAAAGAAGTTGTATAAAGTGTGTACTGTATTAAAGAATGACGCTTCTGGGGCGCAGAATACCTTCGATTTCGATTTCGGTTCCGATCGCTAAATCCGTAAAATTATCCAGAACACTTCTATCCTCGATGTCTAATTCCAACACATTTTGTTCATCTTCACTATCCGATGCGTTCAAAAGCTGTACAATTTCACTCTCAGTTTTATAAAACCGACGTAATCTGCTCATTTTCAAAAATAGCTTATCTTAATATATAATTTATAACACTTATGTAGGTGGAAAAGACGTTTTCAAAGCGCAATTAAAAACACAAATTTACGCACAAATCGCTGCATGCAAACAGTTGGACAGTTGATTAGAAACTAATAGCTTGAATCGTTTTTGTGTGCTTTTCAATGTAAATAAAACAACAAACATAATCATACAAACTATTGTATAAACGATCAGCAACTCATAGTTAGAATGGTTTTTGTTGATTTTGCAATGTAAATAAAGCAATACGTTAGTGCATGCGTTGTCATGTTCATTCTTTGCAACGAAAAACTAATTTTAAATGATCAAGAATGCTCGCCTGCCACGCGGGCGGCCCGGGTTGGTGACTGGTGCGATCCCTGTTGAAGCGGTCCCCGTTGCGTTGTTTAGTGCCTTCTCCCCTGTGGTTTGGTCTGGGTTCATCGCGCCGGCTTTCGTTTCCGGGCTCGTATTGGTGTTTAACGTACGCTTCTCTGGAGGGTCGGGCCACAGCAAATCGGTTAAGCCGAAGGTGCGGTGATGGTCGCTCAGGTGTATAACATTGGATCCAACGGTGTAATAATAGTTGGCGGGTAAGGAGGCTTCGGCCGCGTCGAACTCTGATATTGTTGCTGTTTTGTGCATTAAGAATTGCATAGGGGTTGTGGGATACTGAGGTTGCATTGTTGTTGAGTCGTATCCTTCGGGGGCAACCCATGCCCATATGTTCCGCTGGCCGTTGGTGCCCATGTTCAGAACGGTACGTGGGAAGTACCGTTCCAAATCACCAGAAGATGTGATGCATAGTTTATCAATCGACGTGTTTTGGATGGTACGGATACCGAAGTGACATGAATCGGCCCTGAGGAAAGGCATTTCCTCGTATTTGTTGATGAGCTGTTTCGAGCCCATTTTGAGCGCCCATTGTATCGTAAGTGTGACTGGCACTCCTGATGTTTCGTCAGTTATTTGGTGGTAGCTTCCACGCTCCTTTTTCTTCATTTCTACAAGCGACTTCAATGGCGCATGTTCCACCCGATTCGCGCGTATTGTACCCGTGCCTTGACTGCCTGATTCTTTCAAAGCTGTGAGCAATCTAAAGGACGTGAAAAAATTGTCCATGTAAACGTGTACCGGGAGTCCTATGGGCAGTTTGGAAACTAAGTTGGTAACGACAGAACCTCCAACACCCAGTTCTGGGTTGGTATTACCCGTGCTGGCGCCTTGATAGGGTATGGCTTGTAAAAGATATCCTAGGCGTGTAGCCATACACCAACATTTGAAGCCAAAACGTATTGGTTTTCCATGTATGTGCTGTTCTGTACTGTGACGTCCATAATATGGAATCATGGACTCATCAATGCTAACTTCATAGTACTGGGGCCAATACTTCATCCATTTTTCATTTAGTTTCTCCCATAAAGGTCGTACTTTTTTAAATTTATCATTGGTATCTAAGGCCGCGTTATCAGATCGGGATAGAGATATTGCGTTAGCTACGCCAGGATGAAAAACTAATTTTAAATGATCAAGCATTTGTTCCCAAATTTTTACCTTTGACGACGAATGGGACACATGTCCCATGATTGTCGGGAAATGTTGCGTTTCCGAGTAAGAATCCTAAATAAAATTTAAAAATTTCCAGCGGAAAATTCTCCGTCGTCAAAGGGCTGAGGATACTGGTCTAGGTGAAAATGGTTTTCTAGCAGGAAGTTTTATTGCTGGTGGCTTACTTTGAATAGGAGTTCGAACAGCTTGTTGAATTTTTTTGACAGTAGGGTGTTCATAATTTTTTCTTTGGAAGGAATATTCCTTTACTAGTTCTTTTTCTGGAGCTTGCCTATCTGGAAAGACTCCAGTTGTTACCTGAATATCTTTAACGCTCTTAGTAGGAGAAAATTCTTGGTCACTTTGGACATCTAAGACGCTTGTAGACTGAGATAGTTCCGGAATCTTGGTGACGAATTTCGCAATCTGGAAAGTAATCTTTATGATTTAGTGTTAAATCTATGTATACGCTACATTATTGTTTACATTATATATTTTTTTCGGCACCATGATAAAGGATTCATTTGTGCATTGACCAATTGTGATGCGGTGAATTGGAATGCACTCAATTTACATTTGACACTCAAATCTGTGTCACTTTAAACATATCGACTGATCAGCACATGTTTGTAATAATGATATCTTTTGTTGTTGATATCTTACTAATTTATAGTGTATGTGTTTAAGATTATATCAAATACAATAACTTTCTGCAATCTTTCGATGCATATTTGAATAATAAACTTACGTTACACAATCGTGAATTAGCTAAAAAGAGATAAGCGAGCCTACACAAACTCTACATAATGCATTGTGCATAAGTCTTAATTATTGTTCATAGGACAGAGGTCGTTTCAGCTCGTGCTTGTTAGGTTTGGTCGGCTAGTGTTGAACTGAACAGATAGATGCACGCTGCATTGTGTAATTCCAAAACGAACAAAAGAATTATAACTATAGAATAAGTATTGAAATAAAAATAAGATTATAGAATGCTCGCCTGCCACGCGGGCGGCCCGGGTTGGTGACTGGTGCGATCCCTGTTGAAGCGGTCCCCGTTGCGTTGTTTAGTGCCTTCTCCCCTGTGGTTTGGTCTGGGTTCATCGCGCCGGCTTTCGTTTCCGGGCTCGTATTGGTGTTTAACGTACGCTTCTCTGGAGGGTCGGGCCACAGCAAATCGGTTAAGCCGAAGGTGCGGTGATGGTCGCTCAGGTGTATAACATTGGATCCAACGGTGTAATAATAGTTGGCGGGTAAGGAGGCTTCGGCCGCGTCGAACTCTGATATTGTTGCTGTTTTGTGCATTAAGAATTGCATAGGGGTTGTGGGATACTGAGGTTGCATTGTTGTTGAGTCGTATCCTTCGGGGGCAACCCATGCCCATATGTTCCGCTGGCCGTTGGTGCCCATGTTCAGAACGGTACGTGGGAAGTACCGTTCCAAATCACCAGAAGATGTGATGCATAGTTTATCAATCGACGTGTTTTGGATGGTACGGATACCGAAGTGACATGAATCGGCCCTGAGGAAAGGCATTTCCTCGTATTTGTTGATGAGCTGTTTCGAGCCCATTTTGAGCGCCCATTGTATCGTAAGTGTGACTGGCACTCCTGATGTTTCGTCAGTTATTTGGTGGTAGCTTCCACGCTCCTTTTTCTTCATTTCTACAAGCGACTTCAATGGCGCATGTTCCACCCGATTCGCGCGTATTGTACCCGTGCCTTGACTGCCTGATTCTTTCAAAGCTGTGAGCAATCTAAAGGACGTGAAAAAATTGTCCATGTAAACGTGTACCGGGAGTCCTATGGGCAGTTTGGAAACTAAGTTGGTAACGACAGAACCTCCAACACCCAGTTCTGGGTTGGTATTACCCGTGCTGGCGCCTTGATAGGGTATGGCTTGTAAAAGATATCCTAGGCGTGTAGCCATACACCAACATTTGAAGCCAAAACGTATTGGTTTTCCATGTATGTGCTGTTCTGTACTGTGACGTCCATAATATGGAATCATGGACTCATCAATGCTAACTTCATAGTACTGGGGCCAATACTTCATCCATTTTTCATTTAGTTTCTCCCATAAAGGTCGTACTTTTTTAAATTTATCATTGGTATCTAAGGCCGCGTTATCAGATCGGGATAGAGATATTGCGTTAGCTACGCCAGGATGAAAGGTATCAGCTGCAGTATCCCAATACATACGATTCCTAGCCTGAACATTATATCCACTGAGGAAGAATATTGCAAACACTAGTCGAATTTCTTCCTTTGTTACTTCAAATTGCTTTCCTTCAAAAACTGCGTATCTTTTTGAACTTTCTACGTATAAGTCTATTACATCATCATCGTAAAATAACTCAAACCATTCAACGGGAGACCTGTTGGTATCCAAAAACTCAGGACGATTCCATTCCCTTCTCTGGTGTTCCGGTAAATCAATTTCTTTCCATTTCCTTTTTTCAACGACCTTCTTTTTTCTTATTGGCTTTTTAGCTGCAGAACTGTATGCGATTTGCGACTCGAGTCGTCTTGGTCTATTGTTTCTAATTGTAGTCCAGGTCCTGATTTCCGAACGCATTCAAGCTCTGCTTCAGTTCGGAGTTGATTTCCTGTCAAATGGTTTAAATCTTTCACAAGCGCATCTTCATCGTCACTATCACCATCACTTAACATATGATTGCTGGGTGGACATGTATAGATAGTACCCTCAATAATGTCATCTTCAGTTTCTATTATATCTAAAATTTCAGGCAAGGACAACCTAAAACAACATAATAAGTATTATGTAAATATATTCAATGTAAATCAATTATAGCACATGTAACATAATGTTTGAAACCGATGTGCGAGCTCGTGCTCAGCGCTCTCAAAAAATCAATGTTTCATCAGAAACAAATGATTTGTGTGGCAAAACTCGTTAAATAGACTTCAATCAAGAAAAAAAACTACTTTAGGTGATCTTACTAAGAAATAAAAATAATAATATACTTACTTTTTACTGTGCGACATTGCGATCATCAGACTTGCACTTTTTCTTTTGTCAAATGACAGAAAAAATTGCGTTGAAATTTTAATGCTCTTATTTTTTATGTTGATAAAACTCAAATAACGGTAAACGTACACTCAAAACAATAATAAATAATTTTTTAACCACACAGCTGCCCACTAACTTACCGTTTACTATTTGTTTTGGTTTTGGTCCTTCGTTCAGGATTGCCGGTTTTTCATTGGCACGTCCTTCTTTCATTAATTGAGCCCAGCGTGCTTCGGCCTCTTGAAGTTCTATAAGGACTTCCTCCCAGGTTTCTGTCATCAGGATGATAAAAATTTTGAAGTGCAAACCTAAATAGATTCCAGCTAAGCATAATCTGTGTATGCTGGTTCTATTTCCTGTTGCTCTTATAATAGAATTGTAGCAAGTTTTTTGCTGTTATATCCTATTTAGAGCAGGATCGCCATGTAATGTTACTATTTCTTTTTAAATAATAACACAAGCGTTGATCATTTTTCATTGATAGTTTATTCATAAATTTCTCCAGCTTAAATACTAATGGCCAATTTTTGACTTAATAATTAAGTGGTTTTTAAACTTAAATCGTTATTAAATATAAAATTCGTTTTTATAGATCATAATTAAATATAACTTATATCACCAATCTTGTACACTTAAATTCGATTTAAGTTTTATAAATTACCATATGATTTTGACAGTTTGTTTTCGTTCTGCAAATTATGAAAATGCACATGAGCTTTTTCTATATTATAAAATATATATAAACGTATAAAAACTTGTTTTATAATAACTATAAATAAATTCGTCGCGAAAAAAACCATTGTGCAATTGTGTTACAGTTCATATAAAACAAAGCAATGAATTCAGATGAAGAGGATATGTGTGATGCAGACTTCTGTGCAAAACTAAAAAGGAAAATATTGCGGCGTCCACGTACAATGCGAACATGACCAAACCATTTTCACATATTTGGGGACGCTGACTTCTACCAGAGATTTCGAATGTCGAAGAAATCTGCATACAGCATTCTAGAGCTTATTGGCTATCACATAAAAAATCCAACTACCTGGGAAGTAATAGATTAATACAAAAAGTTAACCAGTAAAATATCAAAAGCAATATATTTTAGGAATCATTCCCTTAGTGAGGAGCATATGCTTCTAATAACTTTAAGACTTTATGCAACTGGTGGAATGTTGAGAACAATTGGTGATGTCTACGGTGTCTCAACGACAACAGTTTCTAATGTTGTAGCTAATGTTACGCATTATATAGCTTTATTGAGAAGTCGTTTTACCGTTTTCCCAAAAACAGATGCAAAACTTTCAAAAAACAAAGAAGATTTTTATGATATCGCAAAATTTCCTCATGTTGTTGCGGCACTTGATTGCACTCATGTAAAAATAATATCTCCAGGTAAATTTATACCAAGGCTTCCTCCAAAATATTTACAATTTACATACAAACACATGTATCTTATTTTTTCTGTATAGCTCAGCATCAGACCCACCGATGCTGAGCTATACAGAAACAGGAAAGGATTTTTTTCTATTAATGTTCAAACTATGTGTGACGCGCACTTAAAAATCTTAGACATAGTTGCAAGGTGGCCTGGATCTGCACACGATTCCAATATTTTGCTGAACTCTAAAATTTATTCCAGATTCTGCGAAAACGAGTTTGGGGAAAGCCTCATTGTTGCTGACAGTGGGTACCCAAATATAAGTTTTATAGTAACACCCTTATTAGATGTCAAAAATGCGGAAGAAAATCTCTATAATGAGTCCCAAATACGTACACGTAACTGTATTGAAAGGAGTTATGGTGTTTGGAAAAGAAGGTTTCCTATTTTGTCTTTGGACATTCGCCTAAATATAAAAAAAGTAGAAGGTGTTATTGTAGCAACTGCTGTCCTACACAATATATGTTGCTTGAACAAAGAGAGTGAGCTCTTACCTCTACCAGATAACCTTCAATCGGCTGTAGATTTCGTAAATAGTGTTCCAAGTAACGTTTACTCTACAAATTCCAACACAAACAATACTACACGCCGCAATTTAATAAATAACTACTTCAAAAATTTATTATGAAAATTTATTATTTCAAAACAATAACAAAAATAACAAAAATTCATTTTAAAAAAAGTATAAAAAACAGTAAAATAAAATAACATTTAAAATAAATTAAAAATTCAATTAAAAACTAAAATATAAATATAGGAGTTTTCTTAAAAATACTTGAATAGTAAAAAAACACAGCAGTGTATTAGAGTGCAAAAAGGCTGACCGAGTTGGCGCAGAGGAGAAACTAAATGTCTGCTTCCAATTCATGTTTTTCTTTCAAAAACCTAACCTCCAACTGCTGCTTTTCTAATTTGGCATCGGCTAATTTTGCCCAGCAGTCTTGGCTTGCTTCCTTCTCCTTAACCTTTTCCTTTTTCAGATTTTTATTTGGCGGCTTTTTTAGCATATGCGGTGTATACTTCGCCCAGGATATATCTGCAAAAACAATAACCATTATTTGCATATATAACAAACCATACATATATGTACATGCATATAATATATTTTATAAAATATAAATATAAAACTTACCATTCTCTATTTTAACTTCTACGCTCTTGCTTTGACCGCCAACAGCACCATCTACTTCATCCAAAAATTCATCAATTATTTCGATGTCCGTATATTCTGAAACAATGAACAGAAATTAATTTAATGGAACATATACTTATTATAAAGTAATAAAACTTACCATTTTCAGCTATGTCGCAGTCATATATTGAAGGCTTTCCTAAAATTTGTGTCTCCTGACATATTTCCAAGACCTTCTCGTCAGTTTTTGTTATTGCTGTTTTCTCCACAGGCCCACCACCAGTTTTGTATGTTTGGCGTTTGTCAGAAGCAAAGTTTTGCTTTGTAGTCGCCTTAATATTAAAGTATTTAGTTTTTAATACCTTGTAGTTTCTAAATGTTTGCGAGAATTTGCTGTTAAATTCTCGCTCCACATCCTTCCAGACATTTAGTTTCTCCTCTGCGCCAACTCGGTCAGTTTTTTTGCACTCTATTACACTGCTGTGTTTTTTTTACTATTTCTAGTAAATAGTCCACTTCGGAAGCTGTAAAATTTGGGCTTCTTTTGTCCATTTTGTCCATTAATCTTGGAAAATATAAAATTTTTTTGCACAATCACGACTGTTTTTAAGTTTGCAAATATTTTACAGCAGCTGTTCATTCAAGAAATTATCGATATTTTTTTGACATTTAATTGTGCTACCATACTTTTAATACAATTAAATACCAAAAATAATATTAGACTGAAAAACTGAAAACGTATTTAATTACAACTTAAGTTTATTGAAAAATTAACTAATTTTGCACCTAAATAATAAGTCAAAAATTGGCCATAATTATGAGAAGTTTGCTTTTTGTTTTGTTGAATGACTTTCTTTATGTCACTCAATATCTTATTTCTATGCTTAATCTATTTTACATACATTTGTTCACATTGTACCAGGCAATCAGAATTTTTGAGTGAATTCTACAAATTTATATTTTGAGTGTACTTTGGTGAGTGTGGTATTTCCATAGTGACAGTTTGTCAACTCAGCATAATTGTTCTGGTGAGTAATGAATTATTTACCAGCAAACTTAATAAGCGTGCAATGACCGCTTTTATTAAGAGTATTAGATTGCTTTGGATAGAGTATCAAATTGCTTTGGATAGGTTGCAGCTTCCGAAGTAAGTGACATTGCTTAAAAGGTCTTTAATGATGCAGCTGCTTAACGTGGGCACTGGTGGGCTACTAGTTTGAGAGATTAAGAGAGATATGTCGCCGATCATCTTCCTGACCCCCACTGTTAATCTGACCTCTGTCTCACTTGGGATGTTGGATAAATGAGCTTTTAGTTTAGCTGTCACCTCCCAACTGAAAGAAGGGCATCTGGAGACAATTGCCAAAACGTGGAGTAATTAAATTTGGTACTGACCTTTCTTAACAGTTTGTTTTGTTTTGTAGTACTGGGTTTTGTTTACATTTGTTTGAATATTCTTTTGTTTATGCTTTCAAATAAATGGAAAATTTCCATATTAATAATAAGTACACTACACTAATAACGTGAAGTCTATGGATACACTACAAAACTATATAAGGCAGTTAGTTGGTCATCGCGACCAAGGGACCCAACATGTTTAAATATATTTAATTCAATTCAAATTTGTATTTATTTAATTCCAAATAAACTTACAAATTTGTTCACCTTATTTCATTATACATTAAATTTCTTTGCAAAGAAGAAATTATTTATTTCATTATATATGAAATTTCTTTATTGAGAACAAAAATTGATTGCTTTTGCATAGAAGCAGCCAATCGTTATTTCATTATTTATAAAATTTCTTTATTGAGAACAAAAATTGATTGCTTTTGCATGGAATCAGCCAATCGTTATTTCATTATTTATAAAATTTCTTTATTGAGAACAAAAATTGATTGATTTTGCATGGATGAAGCTATGAAATTTCTTTATTGAGAACAAAAATTGATTGCTTTTGCATAGAAGGTGCTATGCCCAATGCAATGTGATGCCCAAATCACGCTGTAATTCTATATTCCACCTTATTCTGTAACTATCTGTCGACGTCACGTCAAGACAATACCAAAAAATTGGCATTTGTCTACTCGCTGTCGACAAAAATTTACTACTATTAACAGCGTCTTCTCATTTTCTATGCCTTAGAGAAAAGTAAGTGGCTGTCAGTAATAGTAAAGTGTTGTCGGTGACGAGTAGAAATGTGCCAATTTTTTGGTATTGTCTTGATGTGACACCGACAAATAGTTACGGAATAAGGGGGATTATTTGGAACAAGTAGCACTAAATTCTTAACATTATAAGGGAGCCACTTGGATAAATTTAATCCTTCAATCGATTTTGGAAGATTTTTTGAATTCACTAAAGAAATAAGTTCTCCTACCGTTGCGCGTTTGCCAAACAGGACAGCAAAATTAATCGCACACACATTTCAATTATATATGAAATTTCTTTATTGAGAACAAAAATTGATTGCTTTTGCATAGAAGGTGCTATGCCCAATGCAATGTGATGCCCAAATCACGCTGTAATTCTATATTCCACCTTATTCTGTAACTATCTGTCGACGTCACGTCAAGACAATACCAAAAAATTGGCATTTGTCTACTCGCTGTCGACAAAAATTTACTACTATTAACAGCGTCTTCTCATTTTCTATGCCTTAGAGAAAAGTAAGTGGCTGTCAGTAATAGTAAAGTGTTGTCGGTGACGAGTAGAAATGTGCCAATTTTTTGGTATTGTCTTGATGTGACACCGACAAATAGTTACGGAATAAGGGGGATTATTTGGAACAAGTAGCACTAAATTCTTAACATTATAAGGGAGCCACTTGGATAAATTTAATCCTTCAATCGATTTTGGAAGATTTTTTGAATTCACTAAAGAAATAAGTTCTCCTACCGTTGCGCGTTTGCCAAACAGGACAGCAAAATTAATCGCACACACATTTCAATTATATATGAAATTTCTTTATTGAGAACAAAAATTGATTGCTTTTGCATAAAAGGAGCTATTCGTTATTCAGTGTTGTGTTTTTCTTCTTTCTTTTCGTTATTCTATTATTTATGAAATTCCTTTATTGAGAACAAAAATTGATTGCCTTTGCATAGAAGCAGCCAATCGTTATTTCATTATTTATAAAATTTATTTATTGAGAACAAAAATTGATTGCTTTTGCATGGAAGGAGCTACTCCTCAATATATACACAACAACGATGAGAGTGGTCATCATTATCAGAGCTATTTGGGTGAAGTCCAGTCTGTCCTCTTGTATCTGATCATTCGTGGCCTTGATGTCCTTCAATGCCTGCACCAGTTCCAAGTCCCTTTGACAAGTCTTCTTCAGCTTTTTGAACTTCATTGGCTGCACCATATATTGCATTTGTAGTGCACCTATTATGCCAACATCTTTCCAGAATTTACCCAGCCATTCAATTTGTCTTTTTATATCATCTTCAGTTTCTTCTTCAATGGTTAACCTTATGTCCTCTTTATACTCTGGTAAGGAGTTTTGTTTAAAATTTGGGTTTCACCATTGATAGATAGTATGTAAAATATATTTGGGGGATTCACAAGGTGTCATAAAGTCATATGTTTTAATATAATAACACAAAAAAATACAACTGCTGTGAACCACCTCTCATAAGTTAGTGTGCTATTTGATTTTGAAGTCAGCTGTTAAAAAAAAGAATATATTTAAAATAAAAGTAAATATTTATCAGAATGCCGAAAATAAGTCAAAAAACTAAAATAATTGCCAGTTTGTGTGAAAAATACATTTTGGACGTTGCAATGGCTTATTCAAGTGAATATTTAAAAATAAAATTTCAATTTATGTAGATTTAAATGCAACTTTTCCTAGGCGACGAAGACGAGGAAGAAGAAACTAATGAAATTTTCCTAATGAACATTGCCAGCTTGCTTGTTAACCGTAGAAGTGTTCATCTCGGTGTTCCAAAATCTGACAAGTGGCAGCGCAACGTGCTACTGAAATTTGACGATGACCGATTTGGTCAAATGGTTCGTGTTCGCCCAGATGAATTTTTATATATATTAGATTTAATAAAAGGCGATGATGTCTTTCACACAATTTCAAATACAGCACAGCTTCCAATCGAAATACAGCTGAAAATTGTGCTTTATCGACTAGGATCCTCCGGCGATGGGCTTTCAATACGTAAGGTAGCTTCCCTATTTGGTGTTGGTGATGGAGGCACTATTCTAAATATCACAAAGCGTGTTTTTAAAGCCATATTGAACCTAAAAGGGAAATTTTTGTTCTGGCCTAATGCTATAGAACGATTAGAAATTCTGTCTGCAACAAAAGATGAAATGCCTGGGTGTATAGGGTACATAGACGGCTCGGAACTAAAATTAGCTGAAGCACCAGTCAAAAATCATCAGTTATTCTTTTCACGGAAACGTCAATACGCGATTAAGGTACAGGCAGTGTGTGATTATAAATTACGAATAAGACAAGTGACTATAGGTTATCCAGGCAGCGTACATGACGCAAAAATATTTTTAAACTCTCCAATGGCAAAGCATCCTGAGCGATTTTTTTCACCACCTCAATGGATTGCTGGAGATAGTGCTTATCCACTTAAGCCATTTTTGTTAACGCCTTTTAGGGGAAACAGTATCGAACATACCAAAGAGGAAAGAGATCTGTACAACAAACACTTTTCCAAATATCGAGTCCGTATCGAAAATTGCTTTGGTATTTTAAAGGAAAAGTTCAGCAGCTTAAAAGAACTAAATTTTCGAATGGCGACAAATAAAAATAAAGCAGAATGCAATGACTGGATTATGGTTTGTTGCATTTTGCATAACGCTTTAATAAAATTTCACGATAATAACGATAACAGCGAAAATTTAACACCAGAAATTAACTTACCTCCAACAAGTAATACCAGAGCTAGTTTACTTCATTTTATACAAAACCAAAATGTGTAATGTTTTAAATAAATTTATATTTATTCACACATACATATCGTCATATAAAATGCAAAAGGGCATATCTATATTCTTGAAATTTTTTTAGGAGAGGTAGAAAACCGAATAAAAAGCAAACTATTGTGCTAGTTCAGACTTTATTAATGATGCTACTCAGAAAAAAATCGATTTTTAATCACAAAAGTTTGCTTTTTATTAAGTTTTTGATCTCTCCTAAACATTTTTTAAAAATGTAGATATGCCCTTATGCATTTTATATGACGATATGTATAAAAAACTAAAACAATTAAACTTCATTTAAAAATAAAAAACAAAAGAAAAAATTCATTTTGATAGAAAGTGCATACATACATATTGTCATATAAAATGCAAAAGGGCCTATTTACATTTGAAAAAATTCTCAGGAGAGATAAAAAACTAACTATTGTGATTATAAAACAATTTTTTCTGGGTAGTATCACTAATAAAGTCTGAATTAATGATACTATCCTGAAAAAACAATTTTTATAAGCACAATAGTTTGCTTTTTAGTCGGTTTTTTACCTCTCCTAAAAAATTTGTAAGAATGTAGATTGGCCCTTTTGCATTTTATATGACGATATGCATACATCTGCTTAAGTTTATATAAGATAGATATTTTTATTTATATTTTCGGTTAAGCTCCTCGATTTGTAGCCTCTCCCTCATTTCAAGTTCCATAATTTTTAACCGTTCGTTGCTTTCAATCTCTTTTTCTTTCAAATTTATTTCCCGTTCTTTCAGCGCAAATTCTTTTTCCTTCAAACTAAACTCTTTGTCTACTTTTTCTTTTTTAAATTTTAGCATTTCCGCTTGCGTTCTTAATATCTCCGATAAAGCAGTTCTGGAGTATATTCCCTTACGGCTAGTGGAAGGCTCATTTTCAATTTCTGTTGTGAAATTATTTGCTGGCAAGTTTCCTTCGACATCAACCTCTATGCAATCTAAAGTATCTATTGTCGGCTCAGGCTCTAAACTGTCTTCAATTACAACATTTGTAACTAGCCTAGTGCCGAAAAAGTCGTCGAGTTCATAAAAAAAAGTGCACTTTTTCAGTAAGGCCGCTGAAATACATATGAGAGTGGAAAGAATTGAAATAATATGCGATTAATAGTATAAGTATACATACGCACACATTTGTATACATACGTATGTGTATACATACAAACATATCGTCGTTTGTTAGTTATTATGGTCTATATTGTGGGCTATAGGCTATAATATAGATCACAATAACTTACGAACGACGATATATATGTATGTATGCATGCAAGTATTTTTGGCTTGTTGAATGAAATACCTTTAATAGTTTCGCCTTCCATACTGCCGGCTCCAGTTGAGCCTTCCCAAGCTTTGGCTTTATTGTAGCTTGTGCGCATGTTCCGGACTTTCGCCCGCGTCAACTTCCAATCAACCTCTATCTTGGTTTCGGCAGAAAATCGCCTATAATAAGCCTGTGCTGTTGGCTTCTGCAAATAATGGCATATGTGTGCCTTAAATTTTGTTCATAAGTATTGTACATATACAAACCTCAAAATCTCTATTCGCCATCAAAAATTCAATTAGCACCTTCTCTTCGGCTAGAGTCCATTTCTTCGTTGGATTGCTGCGCACGCGCTTTGCTTTCGGCTAAAATAAAGGTTTTTTAATTTTAAATTCACGTTTTAATAAAGTATATAAGATCTTACCTGATGTTCTTCCCAATACTCCATTTAAATGATTAAAATTTTCACCAACAATAAATTTTGCTGCAAAACAAATAGATTTTGTTCGAAGAATAAATGTAAACAAAAACAGCTGCTGTCCGTGATCTGAGTCGACTAGAAAAATATTTGGCGCCGGCTTAAGCACGGCTGCCGGCCGGATAGAAGTATGCAAATACAATTTTCGTACTTACCATTTTTGAACTGCATATTTTTGATAAATTTTTATAAACATTTCCGCAAAGATATATTTCGTTGGAAATTATATCGCCATTTAAAATTCAAGCTACCGTAACTAAATTTATTTTCCACAATGCATGTGTTTGTTTGTACAGCTTTTTGCATGCATGCGCTTGTAATTACATCCGAACAAAACGTCGGCAGACCTGTTAACCAAATACTTGTTTAAGTTTTTGTTGTGGAGAAAACGTTCAATGTTTTTGTTATACCTAGTCATATTATTTTAACAGTACGTTTACAACTGACAATGCTGTCTTGACAATAAAGAATACGTAATAATTGTCAAAAAAGCTGATAGTTGTCTTCGTGTCATCGGCGTCCAGACAATAAATTTTAATAATAAATTTTTGTAAGTTAAAACTTAAAAAAATTAAAGAAAATATCAAAATTATAAATATTTTTCTTTTTTATTTACAAAAATTCAAATTATTGTCGGCATGCGTCAAATCATTGTCCGATTTACTGTCTTCAAAATATTCAATACAGTAGTGAAGACATTTGAAAAAGTATGTATGTATTAGTGAAAAAATGTTATTGTCAAGACAGCGTTGTCTAGTGTAAACACTGAGTAAGGTAGTGCGGCAGAGATATCAATTTTTTGTTGTTGTTGTCTCATTTTTTCGTATTGGAAACAATCCTTGTTGTTAAGACATCGTTGTTCTAACAATTATTAAAGCAACGCTCTCATAACAATAACAAAACAGTAACAACAGCGGTCCAAACGTGAAAAATTCGTGTGCTAACAATTGTTATAACAAATAATTTGGCCGTCCAGACAGGGCGTCGAATCAATGGAGGCAGCTTAAAAACGGTATTGGCGACTCGACTAAGGCGGCTCATCCGTTAGGCATAGGTTTCTACTGATTATTTATGACAGAACAGTAAACATAGCAAAACAAGTCTTATTATTTTATGACTTTTTTGTGTGAAACACAACAACAACTTTTTTAAACTATCGTAAAATATTAGGATTTTAAGACATTATGACATGATAAGACACCTTGTGAATACCCCAATTGTCTTTTGTTTTATTGAAATTTTAAACTTTACTCTGTTTTATTTGTCTTAATTTATTTCGTATATATAATTGTTGTTCTTGTGTGGTTGCTAGGGTCAATTCTCTATATAATACGGCTATTTCTTTTTTTTTATTGAAATTTCTTGCCAGCGCGTTTCTTCTTAGGCTTCTGGACTTGGTTGTTGCGTGAGATATGGTATGGGAATGAAACGAATACTTTTGTTGGTTGATTAATAATAATTACAATTTTATTTACTTCAACTATTTATACATTTTATTGCAATCTACTTAATTTTACTAATTCCAAGAATTATTTAGGGAAATAAACTAATTAATAACAATAAAATGATTACTTGTATTTATTTATTAATGACCTAATTTAGTTTTACCTATTCCAAGAATAACTTCAGGAAATATATTAATGAAAATAAAAATGCAACAAAATAATGAAATGCTTACTTTATGTCTGACCCAATTTGCTGAAGTAGGTTGATTACTGTGGGTGTAGTTGTTGCTGCTGCTCGTGGTTCTTCTGGTTTCTTCTTCTGGCTTGTTCTCTTACGAGGTCTGATCAAAAAATAACCATTATTTTCAATTTTTTCAAAAAGTATTTATTTATTCATCAATAACTATCTTGTCCCCTTCAAAGTAATTCCCCTCAGATATAATACACTTATGCCAGCGTTTTTTCAAATCCTCGAAACACTTCTGAAACGCGCTTTTTGGTATCGCCAACAGCTCCTGTTTCGATTTTTCTTTTATCTCCTCAATCGTAGCAAAACGCTTTCAGTTGAAACGGTTGAGGCATGATAACGGTTTTATTTTTGACCAAAAACTGACGCACAAGCATCGATGTGTGAGCTGGTGCGTTATCATGGTGCAAAATCCATGATTGGTTTTTCCACAATTCTGTGCGTTTCTGACGAATTGCTTCGCGCAAACGGCGCATAACTTCAAGGTAATATTCCTTATTGACCGTACACCTTGTGGCAAGAATTCATGATGCACCACGCCATTGCAGTCGAAGAAAACAGTGAGCAAAACCTTCACACTAGTTATGTGTCGTGGCAGGGAGGAAAAAAAATTAAAATTCCTTTTGGTTTTCTTTCTTATTTAATAGTAAATTTTCCTTTTTTTATTTTAAAATTTTTTTTTACAAGTATCAATGATTTTTTCATTTGTGTCTTGTCGGTTTCAAATTCAATATCACTCTACTCTCCCTTTGACGAATTCATCAATATATATTTAATTGAACAAATCAATATTGCTGAAATAGAGATTTAATTGGAAGTTGAATTTGTATGTTGCAACAATGTCTGGGTCATAAAGAACCAAACATCAACACATAAACAACAAAAGAGTTTAAATGTGTGTGGCTGCTACAATGTATTATAATTGTTTACATTGAATTTGAAACCGATGAATAAGGGCTAATCCGCTATTTAAAATTATGAAGAATTTTAAGTATGTCAATATATAAAATTATGAGGAATTTTAAGTATGTTAACAAAATTGATTATAAAGAATTTTGAGTGTCAATGAACCTATCAATATTACCAATGTAAAATTAAATATGTCAGTGTACTAAAGTGAACCCAAATTGGTGTTTAAGTGTAATATTAGGGTGACATTTATATATTGTGCTTACATTAGGGTGAAACTTATATATTGTGCCTCAATTAGGGTGACTAGCTTTAGGGTGACGTGACTCACTTGACCGAATTTGACGTGCTTTTTTCGGCCTTGGCGCCTCTGGACGTTTCCATTGGGATGATTGGGCTTTAGTTTCAATGTCATAGCCATACACCCATGATTCGTCACCAGCTATGACCTTTTTGAGGAAATCTGGATCGTCGTTGACGATGTTCAACAGCTCCTGAGCGATGTCCATGCGACGTTGTTTTTGCTCAAAATTTAGCAATTTTGGATCAATCTTCGGTGCCGCACATTTCATGCCTAAAACATCCGTAAAAATTGCTTGACATGAGCCGAACGATATGCCAACATCATCAGCAACCTCTCTGATAGTGATTCGACGATTATCCAAAATCATTTTCTTCACTGCTTCAATGTTTTCATCGGTTGTTGACGTGCTCGGGTAACCAGGACGAGCATCGTCATTGACATCTTCTCGGCCTTCCTTAAACCGGTTATACCACAATTGAACTTGTGTTCTGCTCATAGTAGACTCGCCAAACGCCACAGTCAATATTTCAAATGTCCTTGCGCATTTAATTTAATTTTTTACACAAAACTTAATAATACAGTTTCTTTGGTCCATTTTTTTCGAATAGTAAAAAATCTAAGAGCACACCAAAACACGACTAACCTTTTTATCTGTCAAAAACAAACTGACAATCCAAAATGGCTGATATTACCTACTTATATAACAGACATGTGTACCAACATAAAAAAAAATGCGAAAATCGAACATACGTAACTCACGAAATTTGAAAATAACGGTTATTTTTTGATCAGACCTCATATATTCCTCGATGGTGATTGCCTTTGGGCCCGCTATTTTTTTGTAGTGGTTTATATTCAGGTGCTGATGCGTCGACCGGATCTGGATGGTATTCTTCGGTGATGTACCTTTCCCAGCGATTGAATATTTCATTCACCTCATCCTCTGTAGGATTAAAACAACTTGTTGATTAAATTTTTACCCTTGACCTCTCTTAATAATACAGCTTTTTCCCTTTTTAGTTTATTAGAGAAGCCACCTCTTCGTTTAGGCTTAGCCTGTTTGGGTATTGAAATTTTTTCTTGTATAGGCTTTTATTGCCGTTTTTTATACTCCGCTATTGTTAAAGGCTTTGGCCCAATTTTTGACAATGAATTAAAATCTTAATAATTTCTTTTTCTTAATTAGTTGTCTCGAGCGGTTAACGCTTACAGGCCCTAAGAGTGCGCAGTGTAGCACGCACCTCTTTTACAAGCCCAATGAGGCACCCCAATCCCCAAGGCTCGTCGTTGGCCTTGTAGAAGCCGGTCCACTCCGCCTCCATGGCCACTATGGCCGCCAATGGGCTGCTCAGCCTACCCACTGGCATACAACCAGTAACATATTTAAATAAATACGGAATTTCTCCATATAAAAATTTTTCTTACAACAGAACAGCTACTCTGATCTAAATAATGTCCCCACTCTGGCGGATTTGAATAGCTGTATTAGTTATTGATGCTATCTCCTTATGTTTGGATTTGTTTTCTTTGTTAATTTAATTGTGAATCGAACAATATCCTTCTTCGAAAATATGGCACCAGCTAGTGGTATCATTATTGATATTTTATTGTTTAATGCTAAATCAATAACTCTTGAAAGCGTTTCAATTCCAAGTTAACTTTCTTGCTTAATGGTTAGTAACATTTTTCTATCATTAACTTATAGGTGGTCCTAATGTTGGTCATACCCATATAGCTCCAATAGTTTTTTTTGTTCTTTGGTAAATCAAATATAAATTTAAGTTTTCACGTGTGGTCACCTTAAGATTTCTTAATCCTCTATAAAGCAGGTCCTATCTTATAAATTAAATAAATTAAAGAATTAAATCAACTGCATATTGTAGGGCTTTTGGTATTATTTCCCATTCAAGTTCTTGTGCAAAGTGAATACATATCTTTTTAAATTCACTACGCAAATGTTGATAATAAACTTTAGCATCATCAAAAAGAGTAGGTGATTCTATAGGTGTAACACCACTCATTAGATCATCACTAGGTCATACACTTGCTTATCAGTGCCATCTAACTTGCTGAGCTCAGTTGTGATTTTTACTAACATCGCTGATGGTGCATCCGGTGATAATTGAAGGAACATCTTGCAAGAAAATAATGGGTGTTTACCGTTTCTGCACATGACACAGGTTTGGTCTTGAGTTACCACTGAAGTGCGAACCTTCGGTTGTAAAATTGGCTGTTCCTTTTTGGTCCCCAGCTTATCAGTGCCGTCCAAACTTGCTGAACTCAGTTGTGATTTTGAATAGCCTCGGTGATGATGCATCCATTTATAATATTAAACTTTTCTATTATATGATTGATAATAAGTTTTATTATTGAGTAATGAGTGTTATAATGAAGTCTTAAGTTATGAGGTGATCAACCTTGAAGCTATTACTAATATACCCACTATATAAGAAATGTGCTTGCTACACACGATGACCAAGTGTTATCTTTTAACGTAACAAGTGTTGTTTTAACGAAACTCAATTGTATGTGAGTCAATTTCTGCTAGTTCACACTTGCGAATAACCCTTCATAATATAATATGTTTGATATGTATGGTTTTTAAATATTCAAAACAATTGCAAATCTATTACTATTGCATTAGCATAGAATCGCGACTAATGCAATAGAAAGCCTTGGTTTGTAGAGCGAGGCTTTAAAACTCGGCAGACGAGCAAATGATGCCCTTTATTTGAGTTCAGTGAAAAGAAGAATGAATTCTTGTGTCCAAACTGAGACTAGCCTTTATTTACAAATTTTCTAACTTATATACTAATTTACACATTATCTAAAATTTATCTGACATATCTTGCATTTCATTCATACATCCAAAATGCCCAATGTAACATGGTGTTCAACTTTTTTGTTCATGTTACAAAAATGCATTTACTGATCGACTGACCAATCAGCACAGTCATTAATTTTAAACAAATTACATTTCTCCTATTTAAGGTATTTAAAATAAAATAAAAAGAAATAAAAAGAAATTTGATTTTCGATTGTTACCCCTTAAGTACGGTCAAGTACCTAAAGCAATAAACTATAAGTGGAGCAAATGAAAATACTCATGTTTCACTTCGCTGTAGGTATTTTGGTATACGTATGAAGTGCAAGCATTTGTTTACCACATGTATCATAATGTTTGTGTGTCATTGATATGGTCGTTTACAATTAATATTTTCTGTTATTTTTCTTACAAAATTATTGTGTGATGCTCTTGTGGAAATGAAAAATAAGTGTACACCACAATAATATGTAGTCGACTTGTCATTCATATTTAAAATTATTCATAGTTAATATACAAAATACCTTTATTGAGAATAAGTTAGAGGCTATAAGAAAATATCAATCTGCTTCCAGATTTCTGCGGCCGTTTCCATGATGGTGGATGATCAGCATAGAACATTGCTCTTAATGCAGATAATTTCTTTCGCAGGCGTACTATTTTACCATCTCTTCTATGGCGCTGACAGTTTACCGATAGAATACTGCTTTCTCTGTTGTCGTCTTCTATATTCTTTCAAACTTAAATCTTTTGTCTGTCTTTCTTTGTATGTCTTCTTCACTGCGGATGCCTGCCCGTATGTATTCGTCTACCAGACTTTGATCTTTGCCGTGGTCTAGTAGGAACGTTATGACAAACGATTGAAATGTATAAAAGCAGTTGAATGCTTTTCCTTTTTTTTTAATTAAAAACAAGTCGATTGATTAATAGGCTAAACTAATTGTGTTTTTTAATTACATATTTCATCGTTTTTATACCTAATTAACGGTATCCTTAAAACTACATTAAAATTACAAAATATTAGTCCTTAAACTACAAAATGTGTCGCTGTTTTTATGTTATTATCATTGACTGTGCTGTATTATAAATGAGCGTTTTGTGTTAAACATATTGCCAGCATAGCGGAACATTACAATGATTAATATACAAAATATTTTTATTGATAATAAGTTAGAGGCTATAAGCCACAGTGTTAGTTGAAAAATTCATTCTAATGGATCCACGCGTGTGCATGTCTAAAGCTTTTACTACAATTGACATGACGTTAGAACGACATAATGAAGCCTGACGTGACAATGTTAGTAGCAGCAGATGAAAGTAGGTGATAGAATTATAGCGCCTTCCTTGGACGGAAATTAGTGAAGCCGTGGTTATTCCCCGTTCCGTGTACGCAATATAACGGCTGTTTATAATTGTTCCGTATGCATTTTTTATTATTTTTAACTCTTTTTCATTAAAAGTAGCCGGTTTAGCATCAATCAGGGTGAAAGCGGTTAGAATTATCAATATAATTGATAATCCTAGGGTCGTCATCAAGCCAGAGTTTTTCTTAGATTGGCTTTGGTTGCGCTTTTTTGCAACCTTCTTTACCTGAACACTAGGTCTGTTTAGACTCGTTCCGTATGCATGAGTTCATATCAGTCATGGGACATTTGCAACCTAATGGAAAGTTTTATCCAGAACTCTTTTCTGTTGGTTCTACTTGGCAGCAGGTAATTGATTCAATTCTTGCTTCCTAAAACCATTCCTGCCGACTTAAATATAAAATATTAAATATAAAATATGTATGTACAAACCTTAACAATTTCTCATTTATTAGCATCAAATGATTTAGATAAGTATACCAGTGCATTGCCTTCTATTTTTGCATCATTTATTCCCATTGTTTGTTCTAAACTGCACAATTTTAGAACTCCACTAACAAACCTCCGCAAGCAATGCATCCAATTTTTTGCCTTTGAATCGATTTTCCATTGGCATGGTCACCTGGTGGAACCTCTCTCCTTGTTCGTCCGATTCCTGAGGTAATTGTGCCAAAAAGTTATCAAGGTGAAAATGCAGGAAATGTAATTTTAACGTGCATTGATTTTTTTTAAATAATACAGCAAGTTGTTCACTCGTGTCTGTATGTCATCTCGCTGTACACGGTTCTTTCCTAAAACGCCTTCGATGACTTGTTTCAATGCGTCCCATGCACATAGGTGGTTATAATGGTTCGAAAGCATACGAGTCCTAACCACTATTAATTCATACACTAAGCCATTTTCGTACATGTGATATATATATTCATTTTTGGATCTTTCCTTTAACAACTAAATACTAATTCACATTTTTTTTAAAGGTACTTCGTTGCCTTATTGATATTTAGTAAAAAAACAAAAATTGATTCAATGTAGTTAGAGAAATTCTTAACTTAGTGTAGATTAGACTGGCCGTAATTTTTTTTTTTTAGAAATTTAAATTTTATTTTTTCTTAAAATGTTTGTTTTGATATAAAAACAAACTCCAGAAATTTTCAGCCAAATCCGATGATGCCTAGTAGTGCCTAGTTGACCTTGAAGTTTACAATATGTGCATTATAGGGAAACCTACATAAAGAAATAACGTTTTCACCAATAAACGGTAGATTTTAGAAATATGTATTTATTTGAGTTATGTATATTAAAATACCTGGTTTACAAGGGAGCTTTTCGTGTGAGACGGGTATATTTTCCTATAATGTTCCACCACTTGCAACAGATATTGCTTGTCTTCCTCGTCATACGTTAGCGCTCGATTAAAATCTGTTATCAATTTAACTCCCCTTTCGGCTGCATCGTTGACAACGGCCAAATTTTCGCAAATAATTTTTCCAGCTCAAAAATCATCTCTATCTTTCCACGTTACCGGATCCGAATGCAAGAAACTCCAATCAATTTGCAATCGAGTGAAGAATCTTTTTGTTTTTGCAGACACGAAATCGCTCAAATTTTTTTCAGTATACGCTCTGACATCTTCTATTGTAGTTTTAATTTTTTTCGAAATATCTTCTTCATATAATTCTGCAATGTTACCAAGGGCATTAACCATTTTTAGTTTTATATCGTAAGGGATTTGGTCATCAAAGAAAGACAGAGCAACAGCTTCTTCACTCAAATACCATAAATGATTGATAATTTTTTTTAACAAAATGAAGGAAATATTTGTATCATAATATGCAGTTACATCATTTATAAGTTGCAAATCTAATCTTGGTGCATTCACAGATTTGACACATCCAAACCAATACGGAACGTAAATTCGCGTCAAAAATACACAAATGTTACGAAAGCGATTTAATTCCGCTGTCGTTAGTTTAAATTGCTCACGAAACAGAAACACTTTAAAGCAGTATATATTTTTCGACATAAATCGAGCATGCGTTGTTGCACCAGGTGCACGGAATCCCGAAAAGCCTGGTGCTTTTTCACCAATAAAAAGCAATGAAAGTTGCAATACTTCTTTATAATCTGCCCGAACGTATTGAGATTTCAATGCCTCAAGGCAAAATATTTTGTGGTATTCTAATTCACCCACCGTAAAAAGTTTTTCTACATCCTCATCCGATATTCCACTCTTAAAATTAATTTGGTTAATATTTGGCCAAAACTTGGAGAAGCGATTAAAAATAAGAACTTCTGGTGCAGCAGTTTTACCAAAATTTAGTTCGAAGACAGCTCTTATCAACAATTCACTAATGTGATGACGACATGGAAGAAACAGCAAGTCCCTTTTTAATTTCTTTTCTAATAAGTAGGCTGCACCCTTATTAATGCCAGTGTTACTTGCTGTTGTGTCAAAAGATATTATTTCGACTAAATTGTCCATTTTCCATTTTATCAAGAAGTTAAAGGTTGTATCAGCTATACTTTCACCAGAGGAGTCTTGCATTTTTGGAATTCCAAGCAGTTTCTCCACATTTTTGCCAGTCACAACTAGAGCTAGTCGCTCTGATTTTTCTTTGCCTTTTACTTCTGGAAGTAGTTTGCCATCCCAATGAAGGACAAATACTTCAGGTATCTTGAATCAGAAAAATTAAAAAAAAATATTATTTTTATACAACTAGTCACAAAAATAGATTTTTTAGTATTTACATTGAAACTTTCCAGAATCTGCTGAGCTTGTTTGCGGCGATAATCCCTCCTCATCGCCTGAATAGTGGTTCGATTGAGGACTAAAGCGTCCAATTTTATTGCTGTGGAAGTTGGATTGACTCCCTCAATTTTTCGTAGTAGTGCAGCTGCTGTTGCAGTAATTAAATGCATGGCATCTCTCGTACTAATTTTGCATTTGTCCATACTTGCCAGCATTCTATCATCAATAAAATGGATATTTCCACGCGATTGTTGACCTTGTGTTACGACGGTCGGTTCATCGTCTGCTATATCAATTGATACATTTTGATCAACCACAGAATACGCCATTTCGCTACTTTCAGTACTACCTGAAATATCCATAGCAGATATTTGCTCTGATATTTCAAGAAAAAATAAATAAACTAATTTGCATGATAATTCAATAAAAATCTCAATTACCTAAATAAACATTTTTCTCGCGATACGTTTCAACGCGCATTTTTAATATATCAGAACGCTTTTCTTTTCGTTTCTGTTTTTCCACCATTTTTACATCTACACCAGACATACTTCCTGGTCGACCTCTTTGCCTTTGAAGAACAAGAAAGTCTTTATCCTGTTGGATCTTCATTACCGCAAGTGCATCTGACGTTGCAATGTCAAATATATAATTTTCAATGCGATCCACAAATTCCTCTTCGTTTTTCCGGTGCTTCTCATACTTGGACTTGGCATTCTTCTGCAAATTTCTCCATTTCTCATATATTCTCTCCAAGGCTTTAATAGAGTTTTGTTCTGACATTATCGGAATGTTGGCTCTTTTCCAAAAATCAGAAACAACTGCAATTGTCAATTTTGCACTGCTTTTTAAAGAATAGTTTTCCATACGTATTTTATAAAAAAAAATTGAAGAACCTGCTTCACTGACGGTAATTTTGCACCCAAAATTTCATTTTTACATTTTCCTATGAACAATACTAAATCATCTCCAGATCTCAGTTGTTTTTTTAATGCCATTATTTGTTATTTTTTTTATTCTTTACTATTTTTTTTAATTTTCACTTATATTCACTGTCACTTAACAGACTCTACTTAGTAATGAAACGCAAAGCTTACATGCTTGTTAAGATCATCTAAATAACGGTAATCAGTTCTTTTAGACTTTGTATTTCTTTTTTGCAGCATGTTTCTCATCATCTCAACTTGCTTTAATGTCCCGTTAGATTTGCTCTTCTGTAGCATGTAGCAATTGTATCAAATAAGTTTTTAAGCAAATAATTTTTTTTTTTAACAATTATGTATTATTTTTTTTGAAGCGAAAGAGAGAGTAATGTAAAGAGAATAGAAAAAAGCTATTCCTTGAATGAATTATATGTATATAACAAATTTAATAGTAATAATATAATAAAATTAAATCTGTTGCACATTTTTTTTTAGTCAAAGTAGAACAAACTTTGTGCAACGCATAAGAAAAAAAACTTTTTGGCGTAGTAAACTTCAAGGTCAACTAGGCACCACTAGGCATCATCGGATTTGGCTGAAAATTTCTGGAGTTTGTTTTTATATCAAAACAAACATTTTAAGAAAAAATAAAATTTTATTTTCCAAAAACAAAAACAAGCCATACATCGTACGGCCAGTCTAGTGTAGATATTATTTCTTCAGTGAAGATAAATAAGACCACTATTTATTCATACATTTTAAATAAATTCATTTTTGTACACTTTAATACTGTGTTACATCTCCTTTGTTCTTTATTACAGCAGCTAAACGCTTGTTCATGGTATTTATTAAGTTTTGGCGCTCTTCTCGTGTTATTGAGGACCAAATATCACGTATTTTATCTTTTAAACCCTGTAAAGTTCGTTGGGGTTCATTACGCAACCGTCTTTCTATTGGATTGAGGTCGGGACTTGAAGAAGGCCAGTCCAAAACATCAATCTCGTTATCTTGAAGCCATTTTTTTTTGTTATTTTTGCAGTATGGCACGATGCTCCGTCCTGCTGAAAAATGAATTCATCAAAAGTGGTTAACATGGGTACCGATGTTAGCAGGTGTTCCTCCAAAATTTGAATGTATATTAGGCATGCGATAGTGAGCGATTTTTCGATTTCGAAGCGCTGGACCCTCCTATTTTGTGAGGTTCGTAAAAAAATACATGAGCCAAAAATTTGGAGGGGTAGAGTGGGGGCAAGTGGCTCCTCGTCGGAGTCAAAGTTGGGGGTGAAGTAGGAAAAATCGACATAAAGAGACATAACAGCCCCGGCGTCATCCCTAGTGGGGTCGAATGTATGACCGACCCCACTTAACTTTTTATCCCCGACATTTTTCCCGAAGTAACCTACCACCCATCTCCCCTTCTTAAGGGGGCTCCCCTACAAAAGTTTAATTTTTATAAATTTTCTTCTCACTGCTCTAACTGTCCACCGGGATCCCCCAGTGAAGTCAAATGTATGACCGACCCCCAATATTTTTTCATTACCAACATTTTTTCAGAACATACCTACCCTCTAGCTCCACTCCCTAAGGGGGCTCCCATACAAGATGTCATTTTAGAAATTTACTCCAACCGCTCTAACTGTCCCTAGGGTGACCCTAGGCAAGTAAAATGTATGACCAACCCCCAATATTTTTTCAGCCCCAACATTTTTTTAGAACATACTAGCCCCCTATCTCCACTCCAAAAGGGGGCACCCATATATTATGACATATTTCAAAATTTGATTCCAACGCTCTAACTCTCCCAGCAGGGCCCCTAGAGAAGTAAAATGTATGACTGCCTCCCAATATTTTTTTAATATAAAAATATTTTCAGAACATACCTATAACCTATTTTAATAGTTAAGGCGATACCCATATAAATTTATTATTTTTAATGCATTTTTAATCAATAAAAGGGCATATGTTCTTATAATTCATATTTAAGGTATAACATTTTTATTATATTAATTTATTTTTATCATGAGATACATAATTTTTCCTATTTTCGGCTACGACCTGTAGCAAAAATATTTTTTCCTCCTCGTTACGGCACAACACGTTGCTATAATCTTCTATTAATTTTACACCCCTTTCGGCTGCATCGTTTACAACATGTAAGTTGCTCAATATTTCTAGAGACTTCTGGAAGTCTTCGCGATCTTTCCAGACATCTGGATCTGTGCTAATAAAATCGGCTGATAATCCGAAGCGGGTAAAAAAATTAGCTGTCTCAGGTGTGACGAAATGGCTCAAATCATTCTGCATTACCTCTTTATTTATTTGCTTTGAGGCCAATGTAATTCTTTTAACTCCTTGGAAGCCAAAAACATGTACAGAGCGAGCACGATCTGGATTTCCACTGCTGCCGCTAGCCTCCAAATCGTCTTCCTCGATTGCGCCAACGTCGCTCTCTTTCTCACTGGCATCGACGGATGATTCGTCCATCTCATCGTCAGATAACTCTTCCTCGTATTCCTCTTTCTCTTCTTCAAATATAAGAATTGCTTTCGCCATTTTGCGCTTAATGTCACTGGGGATATTCGGATCAAATAATCCCAGAGCCACAGCTTCGCCACTAAGATACCAGAGGTGTCCACAGAATCTCTTTATCAATTGGTGCGATACGATCTTATCAATTGAAGCATAACAAGCAATCGCTTTTAAAAAATTCAAATCATTGTTTGGAGCTTCGATTGCTTTGGTGCTGCTGAACCAAGCTTTCACGTAAAGCGCAACGATGAAAATGGAAACATCACGAAGTCCATTTAATTCATTTGTATTTAAATTGAGATGTTTTCGAAACAGGAACATTTTTGGGCAGTATATGCCTTTTGCCA
The DNA here is from genome assembly GCA_956483635.1 of Panzeria rudis. Classification (NCBI taxonomy): domain Eukaryota; kingdom Metazoa; phylum Arthropoda; class Insecta; order Diptera; family Tachinidae; genus Panzeria; species Panzeria rudis. The sequence continues at coordinate 89,980 of CATQFL010000195.1, forward strand.
TCCATCGAGCATGACTGACAGGCCCAGGTCGACTGAAGTGATAATTGGGAATATTTTGACCAAGAAATAACAATACGATTTGAAGGAACTCCTTGTAGTCGTTTCTGGGTTGTTTTTCTTTCAATTGAGCTAAACAAAAGGATTTGATGTCAGTTTGGACTTCAACTGATATTTTGGCTGCGACTTCATCGTCTTCAATGCCTGGACTGTATGGTTTGTCTTTAATATTTTCCCATTTCTCTTTGAAACTGGAAAACATTGGCACTCCTGGTCCTGAAGTTTTGCCGAATTTGGCTTCGAATACTTCCTTCAATTGAAGTTCATAAATATGATGTCTGCATGGCAAATAAAAAAGATCTCGTTCCAGCATTTGCTCAAGCATAAGTGACGCACCCTGGAATTTGCCAGTGTTCGTTGATGTGGTGTCGAAAGAAATAGCTTGAACGCGGTCAGCAATTTTCCACTCCAGCAAAAGGCTATAAATGGCTTCCGCAATACGTTTGCCTTTTCCTTTACCCGATGGTATTGCAGGCACTCCCAAGAGCTGTTCCGTCCTATCATATGTGATGATAACAGGAAGTCTATCAACTTTTTTACCGCCGCCTTGCAAATCCACCAACATTTTTCCATCCCAGTGCACATTGAAAAACTTGGCTTCAGACAACTAAAAACGTGTAATTCAAACATATTCATTACAAATTTTAAAACCTTATAATTATATTTTTAATTACGTACTTGATGGTTTTCCTTCAAACATTGAGCAATCTGCTGCCGATTTTGTGTACGGGCTTGTTGAAGGGACTTCCTGTTAATAATATAATTTCGTGGGTCACGCTGAAATGCGCGTGCTGCAGAAATCAGTATACGAACTGCTGCTCCGTCAGAAATCTTGCACCTGTCAAAAACTGATACCAGCTCCGGAGTGATGCATTCGATACTGCCCCTAGTTCCCTTTGGTACTTGTGCTCTCAAAACCATTTCGTCATTGGCAGCTGCTTGTTCAGTGTTTAACTCACTCGAATCGGTAGATGAAAAATAGGTGACTGAAAATAATGCTTATTTATTATATATTTAAAGTTATAATAGTAAGACTTACCCGCTGTTGCTGCTTCGTTGTGTTGTTTTGCGCGTTTCAGACGTTCTTCTTCTTGTTCTTCTCGTTCCGATCGTCTTTTCACTTGATTGGTAAAAATTGTGTCAACGCCGGCAATGGTTCCTTTACGCCCCTTCTCTCTTTGCATTTGCAGAAACACAGCGTCTTCCGGATTGACTACCATTTCGAGGGCATTGGCATGTGCGATGTCAAATAGGTCATCCAATTTGTTGACAAAATCAGCTTCCTTTCTTTTTTGTGCTTCACCCCCTCTCAAAGTATTCCTTTGCAAGGCTATCCATTCAGCGACCAATGACTGAACTTTTTTTTTTACATCGCCTCTATGTCTTGTTGGAATAAACGCTTGACGCCAAAAAACCATGACCGTGTCAGTCACCAAGTACGAACTGTCGTTAGCATTCATTTTACGATTTCCAGTGCCATAAAAGTACATTTTGAGTACTTGTCTTCGGGACGGCAATTTCGTTCCCATAATATTTGAGCACGGTTGCCCGATTAAAAAAAGTTCAGAACGTGATCTTAAATTTCTCACAGCACTGCTCGATGTTGATGCCATTTTTATTTAAATAACTCACGAATCTATTTAAAAATATTTAAAAATTAGTAAGTTAGAAAGTGTGTTTTTTTTTTTTTATTTATTTTTTTTTTTTTTTTTTTAGATTTGAATGGACAATGTCTTTGCACGTTAAGCCAGGCTTAACGCCAACTTCTCATTTAAAATGTATAAACAAATTTATGAAAGCCATCATATTAAGTGTAAATAGAGGATATGTATGTTTTGAAAATATTTTAATATTAAAAAAATATTGGGAGGCAGTCATACATTTTACTTCTCTAGGGGCCCTGCTGGGAGAGTTAGAGCGTTGGAATCAAATTTTGAAATATGTCATAATATATGGGTGCCCCCTTTTGGAGTGGAGATAGGGGGCTAGTATGTTCTAAAAAAATGTTGGGGCTGAAAAAATATTGGGGGTTGGTCATACATTTTACTTGCCTAGGGTCACCCTAGGGACAGTTAGAGCGGTTGGAGTAAATTTCTAAAATGACATCTTGTATGGGAGCCCCCTTAGGGAGTGGAGCTAGAGGGTAGGTATGTTCTGAAAAAATGTTGGTAATGAAAAAATATTGGGGGTCGGTCATACATTTGACTTCACTGGGGGATCCCGGTGGACAGTTAGAGCAGTGAGAAGAAAATTTATAAAAATTAAACTTTTGTAGGGGAGCCCCCTTAAGAAGGGGAGATGGGTGGTAGGTTACTTCGGGAAAAATGTCGGGGATAAAAAGTTAAGTGGGGTCGGTCATACATTCGACCCCACTAGGGATGACGCCGGGGCTGTTATGTCTCTTTATGTCGATTTTTCCTACTTCACCCCCAACTTTGACTCCGACGAGGAGCCACTTGCCCCCACTCTACCCCTCCAAATTTTTGGCTCATGTATTTTTTTTACGAACCTCACAAAATAGGAGGGTCCAGCGTTTCCAATTCCTGTTACTAAGAATCTCCATATATCACTATCGCATGCCTAATGTATATTGGTGCATTTACAGTTCCCTCTATAAAATGCAGCTGCCCTACACCCTTTGCCGAAAAACATCCCCACACCATAACACTTGCTGGAAACTTTACTGTCTGCTTAAGGCAGTCCTTGTGATATGCTTCATCTTTCTTACGAATAACCTGTTTCCTGGTATCACCAACACAAACGTAAAATTTCGATTCATCGCTAAAAATAACTGAATCCCATTGTCGTTGAGTCCAAGAGCTCCTAGCCTTCGCCCAGGCCAGTCGTTTTTTCTTCTGCACCGCAGTTAACTGAGGCTTTTCCTTGGCCTAGTAGTTAAATAATGCTCCAGTAAATAAGCTGTAATAAAGTGTATACAATAATTCGTACCTTGTAGAAACCATATCCTATTTTTTTTAACTGCTGCCTGGTCCATTCTCGTCCTATGGTCTTCCCAACAGCTTGAGAACATTCCGTTGCTACATTCCTGACCGTAGCCCGACGATCCCGTTTGATTATTGATGCTAATGCTCTTGTTTCGCGGGTGGTAATTTTGGAAACACGGCCACGATTGCTTACTCGAGTAGCGACATTACCATTTTTTTTTTTTATAATTTGCCACTATAGATTGAATAGTTGCTCTTGATAAACCTAAATCTTTAGCAATTTTTGCATAGCTTTCCTTTAAAGTGGATTTTTTAATGATCAACTCTCGAATTTCTACGACTACCGGTTTGCCACGTGTCATTTTGAAAACTACATCTTAATAGGACAAATTTATTGATTATATGTTCTCTCCTTATTCGTAGATAACGGTTTAAACCGGTTTTTGATTATTTACTTTGCTACTCTTAAGAAATCTGCACTTTCTCTGATAGTGTTGTAGAGTACTAAATTTTTTCTTTGTAGTGTAAAAAAAAGGGTATGTATTTCTGAGCACTTCTGCCGTTTTAGTCCAGCGTTCGCACGCCGTTTTAATTTGAGAATTGACAAAACACTTGTTTATTCTTAGTGCTAAGACTAATTCTGATTTTATTAAACTTATTTCTGCGCTTATATACTAAACTTATGTCTATTCAGCATAATTGAATCAAAATCAATTCTTGTATTGAAATTTGCCAAAAAAAAATATCTAAATGTGGCAACTAAGTATTTTTACGACTTTGTGTACGTCAATGAACTTCATGGTGTTGGAAGAACTTTTTGAAACCAAATTGCAACTAAGCATTTTTGTGTTCATGGTCAAGTTGTATTTAAAATGTGCCAAGTTCATTGACGTAGTTATATTGTAATTTAATATGAACAATATTATTATGAATTGTGTTTTTGTATTGTGTTAAAAGGGTGGTGTATAAGTATGTGTACACTACACCCTTACCCTTTCAGATTTGGGTTTTATTAAAAATAGATTTTTTTTTTTGTTAAATTTAAATTTTTAGATAAAACTTGTTTAGTATTTTTTACATTATATTTTAATAAATTTTGTGTTGGCTTAAATGTAAGTATAAAGTAAGAGATTAAGGTCTAAATATTAATTTTCTTTTGTTCTTATGTGGTTAGTGGATATATTTTTTTAATAAATTTTTATGTATTAATTTTTCTTTATTATTTTCAATTTCTATTAGTACATTTACCTCTTTTATATCTAATATCTTGTATGGACCCTTATAAGGTGGTTAATTTTTTTTCTATTTACTACTTTAACTAATACTAAATCTCCTATTTTAATGTCTATGCTATTCTGCTTATTAACTGACTTTAATTTTCTTTTTGTTTTAACTTCTAAAATTATATCTCTTGCTCTTTTTAGTGAGTAATTAAGTCTAGCTTTCAATTCATTTGTATAATTATCAAGATTGTAAAGTTTTTCATGCTTTCTAAATTCATCATTTGGTAGTCGAGGTATTTTTCCAAATACCAACTCAAATGGTGAATAGTCTGTGTCAATATTGGGTGTTGTGTTAAAGGCAAACGTAAAGTATGGTATCCATTCGTGCCAATTTGTATCTTCCACAAAATTTATAAAGTACTCGTTTAGAACTTTATGGTTTCGTTCTACGGTACCTAGAGTCTCATGGTGGTATGGGGTTGAGAAATGTTGGTTTATTTTTAATAAATCACAAATCTCTTTCATTAATTCATTTGTAAATTCTGTACCTTTATCAGTTTTTAAAATGTTAAATAGTCCATACTTTAGAACTACTTGTTCTACTAAAGTTTTAGCTACTGACTTTGCATCTTTTTTTACTATAGGGTACGCTATTACATATTTTGTTAATTCGCATTGCATTGTAAGTATATATCTATAATTGTCCGATGGTCGCAGAGGACCTACTGTGTCTACTACTACTGTGTCGAAACTCTGTGTAGGTGTGTCTGTAATAGTAAAAGGTTCTTTTGTATGTTTATATTGTTTATTTTTCTGACATGAATCGCAAGTTTTTATGTAATTCTTTACCATTCTGTTCATATTTTTCCATATGTATCTTTGTTTTAATTTGGAAATAGTTTTTCTAATTCCGAAATGTCCACTATATGGTTTATTGTGGAATTCTTCAATCAATCTATACTGTTTTATATTCTCATCTATTTTCTTTGGCATTTTATAAATTATTATTTCAATTTCGTTATTCTGCAGATTATTATATTCTTTTTTCAATTTCTCGGCCGTTATATATTTAAATATTTCATCATCATATTAAAAATTAAAAAGTACGTACTATATTAATTTTTAAATTCTTTAATTTTAATAAAAGTTTCTCCATAAATGTTTCGGAAAACATAGGATTTTCGCTTTTATTACATATTATACTTGTAATATTTTTATTCAATGCATTGATTTCTTTATTTTTCATATCTTTTAATTCGTGCTGCAGCTTTTTGTCATATATAAATTTTATTCTTTGAAGCTTCTTAATATCATTAATTGACGTGCATTCCCACATGCGGAGGTGATCAGTCTCTTTTGGAGATATGCCGTTCTTTTCTTTATTTTTCTCTAATATTTTGTTCTTATTTTGGTTAACCATTCCGCGCGTTATTGCCAATGTTTTCTTTTCTTTTTCATCAATATAGATTGGAATCATGTCTTTTAATATTTGCGAATTTATTTCAATTCTTGATAATGCATCTGCGTTTGTATTATTTGAACCTTTTTTGCATACAATATCAAAGTCATAGTCTGATAGTTCTAGTCTAATTCTAGTTAATTTGGAGGATGGATTTTTATGTGAAAATAGAGCAATGAGTGGTCTGTGATCTGTAACAGCCGTAAATTTTCTGCCGTATAGGTAAGGTCGGAAAAATTGTATGCCCCAGTGTATTCCTAGCAATTCTTTTTCGATTACAGATTTATTTCTTTCATGTTTGTTAAGGGATTTACTAGCGTAAGAAATGGGTAAGTCACTTCCAATATTGCCTTGTGAAAGTATTGCACCTAACGCAACATTTGACGCGTCTGTAGTTAGTATGAACGGTTTATTGAAATCTGGATATTGTAGTATAGGTGGGTTTTTTAGGCTGTCTCTTAAAGTATCAAATGATTGTTGGCAATCTTCTGTCCACTTGAAAGTTATCTTTTTTTTTAGTAAATTATTCAAACTGTTGGCCGTTTTGGCAAAGTCTGGTATAAACCGTCTATAGTAATTGCAAAAAGCAATAAATCTTCTAACATCATCGGCGTTTTTAGGTACAGGATATTTTTCGATTACTTCATATTTTGTCGGGTCGGTTTTGATACCGTCCTTTGTGAATAAATGTCCTAGGTATAAAACTTCTGGTTTTAGGAAACAAAATTTTTCAGCATTAAGTTTCAAATTATAATGTTTAAGTCTTTCGAATACTTTAATGAGATTCTTATTGTGGTGTTTTAGACTGCAACCGAAAACAATTATGTCGTCAACATATAAAAATGCTTCTGTTTCTAACCCTGATAATGCTATAGTTAACATTCTCTGGAAGCTGTTTGATGATATTTTTAATCCGAAGGGTAACCTATTAAATTGATAATGTCCACTATTGGTGGAAAATGCTGTTAGAGGTCGTGACTCATGGTCTAGTTCGATTTGATGGAAAGAACTTGTCATGTCTAGGGTAGAAAAATATTTAGCTCTTCCCAATTTGTCCAATATATCATCTAGTCTTGTTAAAGGAAATTTGTCATTTACTATTTTATTATTTAAACGTCTGTAGTCTACGACCAAACGCCATTTCTTTACATTGTCTTGTCCTTTTTTGGGCACTAGAAGTAATGGTGAGTTATATGGGCTAGTTGATGGTTCAATAATGTCTTCTTTCAGTAGTCCTTGTACTTGTTTGTCTATTTCACTTAGTTGTGTTTGTGGTAGACGGTAATTTTTTATATATACTGGTGTATTATCTGTAAGTTCAATGTTCTGTTTATAGAAATTATTGGTTGTTAATTTTTCATCTTCAAGGTGAAATATTTCTTGGTATTGTCGCAAAATTTTGTATAGTATGTGTTTATTTTCTTGATTAAAATCTTGAAAGTTTACTGCTTTAAGGAGCTTTTGGAATCTTTCTTCCGAAAAGTTCTGATCTGTGGCTTTAAAAATATGAAAATGTCTAAGTGGTATTGTAGATATATTTGTGCTTGAAATTTTTGTCGGTAATTCTGTAGTGTTTAAGATTTTGATGTGCCTGTAGCCTTCTTTTGGTACAATTGTATTTGCTACGAAAATGCCCTTTTGTATTTCTTTATTATCTACTGGATTAATGATGATTTATAATAGTTACATTTTTATTCTGTTACCATACACCAAATTATTTGAATAAATTTATTTGTTAAAATGTATAAATAATAATATTGTCATATATAATTATTATAATTTAAAAAAATCAAATAGTGTTTAATTGTTATTCTTGTTGTTTTTCTTACCTATTGCAATTGATGTCAGCATTTCGTCAATGGTTTTATCACTCACTGTTTCGTTATTTTCTCCCCCACGTTGATAGCTAGCCATTCCTTGTATCATTCTGTAATACTTTATTATTGTTTCATTATCTATTCCTCCTACTGATTTGATATTTTCAACTAAAGCTTTGTATGATTTATCAAATCTATCAGTTTTTATCACACTCTCATTGAATCCACACGCTTTTTGAGACCAAATTGCAACTAAGCATTTTTGTGTTCATGGTCAAGTTGTATTTAAAATGTGCCAAGTTCATTGACGTAGTTATATTGTAATTTAATATGAACAATATTATTATGAATTGTGTTTTTGTATTGTGTTAAAAGGGTGGTGCATAAGTATGTGTACACTACACTTGCTCTTCAGCCCATTTGACTTCTTCTTCACATACAATCTGCGCAATCTGTAAAAGAAATTCATTGATTGAAAAAACAAAAAAAAATATCACTGTATCACAAAAAATACCTTCATTTTGGTTCGAGCAATTGCGACATCACTGATCTTTTCAACTGCTTCTGCCATCGAATCAAAAAATGTTGATACTTTATTTCTTTTTTTCTGCAGTGGGGGGTAGAAATCACTCGCTTTTGGACGAGATGAAATCAATTCTCACAAGATTTCATTTGTTGTTTCTTGTGTAGCATTTGGCTTGCGTTTTTTCGGAACTGGTGTGCTCGACTTCGGCGTCAAAACAGGCGAACAAGCAACATGATAGCTCTCCGTAAAGGAAGGAAGAGATTGACTATCACCAAAGATCGATTGCAATTCAAACTCTTCACATTCGGAAATTGGCGTGTCTGGAATATGTAGAGATTCTTCGGTATCAATGTTTGAAATCGTACTGAAATTTTAAAAATAATTTTTATTAATTTTAAAACCAATTAGGGAAGAAATAATAACAAATCCACTCACGATCTTTTTAAAATTGATGTGTCGTCAAGAAAAGAAAGTGCCTCATCCCTTTTCAATGCTGTTGCTGCTGAACCTGTGGTTTTCTTTCCCTTTGAATTAACGTAATAGTCGCGCATCGATTTCCATTTCTTTTTAATCGTGAGCACTTTATAAAAATCGATTTGATTGAAGGAAATCGGGAAAAATCTATGAAGTTAATGAAAACTTACCATCAGCATGCATTTCTTTCGCCAACTCAAGCCACAGCCGGTTCTTCAATTCTGAATCACGAAATGCTTTGTGTCGAACATTGTACAAAACTTCGTTGTTTTTCACGAACTCTGTGATTTTTTCCTCTTCTTCGAGGGTAAATTTTAAATTTTTTCCCATTTTGGTCGTTGCGATAAAATTAATTTTTCACAATTAAAAAAGAAAAACAAAATAAAGTGATAGTTTTCAAATTTGACATGTCAAAAATGACATTTCAGTCGGACAGCGACTGAAAATAAGTCAAAAGTACTTTTTTTCAGTTCGGTTGCTAATGTACTGAATTCAGTTCCTGTCAACAGCAACTGAAAAATCGGATTCAGCTGCTAAATTCAGTTGCTATTAAGTTTCAGTCGCAAACGTATGGAATTCAGTTTTAGTTTCAGTTTCAGCTGTATGCGACAACCAGCCTTTAGCCTGTTTGGGTATTGAAATTTTTTCTTGTATAGGCTTTTATTGCCGTTTTTTATACTCCGCTATTGTTAAAGGCTTTGGCCCAATTTTTGACAATGAATTAAAATCTTAATAATTTCTTTTTCTTAATTAGTTGTCTCGAGCGGTTAACGCTTACAGGCCCTAAGAGTGCGCAGTGTAGCACGCACCTCTTTTACAAGCCCAATGAGGCACCCCAATCCCCAAGGCTCGTCGTTGGCCTTGTAGAAGCCGGTCCACTCCGCCTCCATGGCCACTATGGCCGCCAATGGGCTGTTCAGCTTACCCACTGGCATACAACCAGTAACATATTTAACCCTGCATTACTAACCTTAAATCATGTCGCATAGTTACTAACCATGGGTCTTATCGACCCTCAATTGTTTTATCCTTTGAAATCGTCTCAAATTGATAAAACGTATACTTCTTTTGGTATATTTTAGTCTTTTATTGTTAAATTTTAATATTCAATGGTGTGTTAAACAACTTATATATTTAAATTGAAATTCAGTTTGTATTCATTACAACATAGCTAAAAAAAGGGAAAAAAAGTTTTACAGCCGAATTGCGCATAAAATTATGAGTTTTTAAGATATTGACGTCAAATAAAGTGCATTTGAAACCTGAAATATAATAACAAAATGTTAGAAAGAAAAATTGGCATGGCTTAACCCTTTGAGGACCGGACTTTTTCTGCCGAAGCGATTTTTGTTATTTTTTATTTTCATAATATATGCCCCAATAATAGTTACGTCAAAAAAAATTGGCCCCCCAGGTCCTCTCCTTCCCCCTCATTTTGCTTGGCAAATATAGTTGCCTCTGGGTTGAAAGGAAATTTTTTACCCAAAAAAGTTAATTGAAAAGTAAGATGTTTTATATATTTTTTATTTATTTAAACTATTTAAAAAGTAATTTATAAAGAATCTGAACAAATTTAAGATAATACGTGTTATACGTGGTATTTACCAAAACAGTCACGTGATGATGTAAAGCAAAGGAAGACATTGCATACAGTACAAAATACATTTGTGCGGCTATATTTGCCATAGCTGGCGCAAAGGACGCATCGTTTCCAATTTTCACGTTTTTCCATTTTATGAAAAGATTTCGGCTTACTTAAAGAGATACTTCCACTTCTGGTTGCTTCCGGGAATCTGCGCGATCTTGAACAGAAGTCATTAATCAATTCTTTTGCTAATGCTGCCCGAAAATCAATCGAAGTTACGTTTGTCGCAAAGCTGTTAGCCAACATCAGTTTGCCGTATATCACGTAGCTATTATGGATGCATATTTCGAAGAGATCAAAGAACAATCGAATATAAAACCGCCATTTGCTTCTGCGATCATACTCATAGTAAACCTTTTTTGGTCCATCAGATCGACACCTCCCATTCCCTTGTTGTAATGCTGGACAATCAACGGGCAATCTACATCAATTTTACCTGCTTGTCCTGCAACACGGCGCTTTACTTTGTACACCACAGTTGGGTCAATAAAATTTGAAGCCAGGTAAACAGCGCGATTGTCCATCCACTTGACTACGGATATGCTATCAGATGTAAAATAGCTTATGTCCCCACGCTTCATATTTTTATCGGCCGGAAACTGCTTTGGCATGTGTTTTCTATTACTGCGAATTGTTCCGCATGCCATGATGTCATTATGCTGTAGAATGTCCAGCAAGTTGACGCTAGTAAAAAAGTTGTCGCAGTAAACTTCAACTCCTTTTTTTGGTAGTGGCGTACATAATTGCAAAACCACAGATTCACCAAGACCGTGCTCCACAGACGTCTTTTTTCCAGTGTATATGTCCACGTTATACAGGTATCCGGTTTCCGACTCACACAAACACCAAAGTTTGAAGCCCCATGACACGGGCTTGTTCTTCATATACTGCTTCATGGCATTATGTCCCTTGAACTTCACCATATGTTCGTCAATTGACAGTTTTTTTGAATACGTGTATGCTTCTGGCATAGCTTTATTTATATGGTTTATAATTTCTCGAATTTTGTATCCACGGTCGTGACATCAGCCTGATCATTGTCGCAAAAGTGCAGATTAGAAGTAATTTCCTCAAATCGAGGCCGCGTCATGATATCTGCGATTTGAGCTTGATGGAATGTCGGATCTGTAGACCAATACATCGAATGCTGGGTAGTTTTACTAGGCTCATACGTACGACTAGACCCATATAAGCCTTGAACTCTTCCACTGTCAGAGTGAAAACGCGACCTTTTTGTATGGCATATAAGTTGGACTGCTCCACTATCATTATGCACATTTCTGAAACCAAAAAAAGAATACAAAATAAGAAACTACTATTTTGCAATTATAAAAACTTACCTTCAAAATTACAAACAGCATTGAACACATCATACGCTGGCGGCATTTCCTCGTGTGCATTTACAATGGGTTTTAGAACTTGCGAATGTTCATATATGCAATTCTCCTGAAATCCGGTGTACACGGGCTTTTTATAGGCAAGCGTCTCTCTGAACCGGAAAGTCTTCTCTGGTGGTATAAAAAGTGCTGGCTTTTCTGGCCTTACTGCGGCATTTGAAGTCGATGCAACTGGCTCATCATCTTCAGCAACTGGTACCACTTTACGACCAACGCGAGCCTTTTTAATTACAGGAAATTCTATGGGATTAGTTCCTTCGATAACAACTTCTATGGGCTCATCCTCTTGGATTTCCAAAGCGTCATTTTCCAGAAAAACGATGTCCTCTTCATCCATATATGTAGCCGCTTCTTCCTCATTGTCACTGGTGTCGCAAAGCAAAAGTTGCTCAATTTCGTCCGGATTAAGGAAAAAGAAACGATTTCGGACGGATCTACTCATTTTAAATTTCTTGTTTATAATAACTTCAAATAACACGATACTAAAATACACTTTCAAATAGCAATGCACGAAACACGTCTGCTCTGATTGATTTCGAATAATTAATGAATGAAAGCGAACAAACAAGCAGCGCAAAAAAAGCTTGGAACTTAAAACAATAACAGACAAAATGTGTTTTGTTTAATTAACTTCATCATTACCAGTCAAAAACAAACATGCACCAAAAAAAAGTAAAACTATATACACACACGTACATACAATGATGAAAATAAAAAAATTATTTAGATAATTTTTACGTGCGTTTTTTTTCATTTCAACCCACAGGCAAACATACTTGCCAAACATATTTGGGGTAATTGTGGGCAGGGTGAAACTTACACAAATTTCCCCCATGTATTTTTTGAAAGGTAAGAGGTGCCCCCAAAATATACTTGAATTTTAACCAGATGCGCCCCCCGCTCTCCCCACAGCTCTACCCTGAAGTAAGACGACTCTTTGGCCAAATTTGAGGCCGCATAGCGGGCAAATGGGGCCAGACAAGCCCCTACTACCTACCACATTTTTGTTGCCTGAACCCTCCGCTACAAATCAGCTTTGAACATATTTACTCTATCTCTTACGTGAACAATTATATTATACAAAAACCC